>PVKZ01001771.1:70000-322523 GCA_004027375.1 Macroglossus sobrinus | reverse complement strand
AAAGAAGAAAAGAAATAAGGATAAAAGGAAATAAGGAAAGAAAGAATTGGCAACCCAGTTCGTATGTAATGTGAATAATCAAAATGATAAGACTATTAATGTTATTTTGATTTTTTCCTGTGCATATTTAATTAGTTGTGATAATGTGTGTGTATAAATTTGAATGTAGCATTTTTAGAAACTTAAAAAAAGCATTATTCTATAGTATAAATACTGCAAAGAAATTAACAATAGCTACCATTTGTTGAACAGCTACTATTTATCAAGCTAGTGTCCTATGTGTATTATACACATTATTCCTAAATGTACCACAATCCTATAAATTGTGGTTCTTGCCACAAACTGAAGATAAAACAGGCTAAAATAGGTTAAGCAACTTGCCCAAGATCACAAATTTGGCCAGAGCAAAGAGCTTGGACTTTTATCCAGGTGAGGTGCCTTCAAAGACCATGCTAGTGCTCCAGTTGAGTCTAGCAGTCTTCATCCTGTGTAGATAGTTTGACAAATGTTAAAGCTGGAACACTTCCACAAAGCCAGGAGCAGAAATTTCCATGATTCTCTGCCAATTAGATAGACAGATCAAAGTGGTAAACAGTCTAACTGCCTTTCCTCAGAAGGAAAATGAGGACAGTTACAGCAAAATTTTCCCTTGTGTGGCCAAAGCTTGACAACTATCATTCTTCTTAGGTACTCATTATGCCATTGCTTACCTCAGGAAAGAGCTGAAGGAAATGTGGATGCCTCCTGACAATAGCCAATATCCAAGAGAGAATATGAAATAGCTTCCCTTGACAAACACCATCAGAGATGTTTGATGAATAGTTTTATACTGCCATCCAGGTCCTTAGTTGGAACAACAACAACAACAACAAAAGCAGTGACAACAAAAACAGCTATTACTTATATAGTACTTGCATGTGTATATGTGCAAAGCAGTGTTGGAAGAAATAATATTATATGTAGTACAGTATTGTCAGAAGCAAAATCTTGATCTCCAAATACTGGCCTAATTTTAAAAAATTGGTTAAATTCTCCAATTAGCACACAGGCTCCACGCAAAGCCCTACATTGCTGACAGTCATTCACAGACCTACAGAAGAGACATGATGGCTTTGGGTTTCTGATGTGTGACCGCAACAACATAATCTCAACAACATAATCTCTGCCTGTGATGAGAGGGGACTGTGCTAAGTCTCCATGTGCGGCTGAGCAATAGCCATTATATTAACATTTATTGCTCCATTTAGCATTTAAAGCCTGGATAAAAATTCTGAACAATTTTTAACTAGAACACAGATAAATTGTTGATTACAAGGCAGGGGTAGTCCTGTGGGTGGATGTGATGCTTCTACTACTGAGCAGGGGAAACTGACCAGTCTAATGCTGCAAATCTTATTTATTGTGTTTATGATGTAATTCCACACAAGTGCTGACTTAGCAATATACTCCTGGCCCTCAAGAAATAGTTATGCAAAGAGAGAAGGAACAAGTAAAAGTAGTCTTTAGTCTTACCTGTTTTCTTGGAGGAAATAGAGATGTATTTTCTGTCCCACAAGGGTGATTTTTTGAGAAATAAAAACTGTGTGTCTAATGAGTAGTTGACCCATAATTAGCCCCATTTATCCCTTGAAGATAAATATCATGTGTTTTCTCCACTTAACAAATGAGAAGATTAGTGGCTTGCCCTTCCTTACACTATGGAAAGTCAGCTCTAGGAAGCTTTTGGCCCTGAAACCAGAACATTCTACTAAAGTTAAGTGGAAGGCTGAGCAATGACTTAGATTACTTGAGAAGTATATAGACAGGCATTATAGGTCATGGGGATCAGAATTCCATCAAGACCAGAATTTCTTAGGAATCTCAGTTTGTAAATATTTCCCTGAATCTTCTAGAAGAGTGATTCACACTCCAGAAGAACATGCCCCCATTCCCCGCCCTAGTAAGTATATTACAATTTCAGGGAAGGGAGAAAAGGTTAAAAATGAAAGTTGATTTCATGATGCAATTTTACATATGAAAAAGAAAAGAAGATGCATATTTTATACATGAAGATAAGTAATTAAAATCAGTCTCTTGAGAATAGCTGGAAAAATTTTTTTTTTCCAAAAAGCGGGTATTGATTTAGAAGTATAGCTCAAAAGTTTAGACTTTCAAGTCTAGATTGGTACTTGATATGTAGGAAGTTCAAAGATTAGGCATGTAGGCTTTGGAGCCAGACTGTCTGGGTTCAAATCCTGGTTTAAGGCAAATTGCTTTAAACTTTCTAAATCTCCATTTCCTCACTTGTAAAGTGAAGGAAGATGACTTGGCAATTAAATGATATATGTTCAGTATGTAGAAAAGTGTTTGACACATAGAAAATGCTCACTGATTGTAGCTATTATCATTAAACATCATTCTTTGATTTCCTATTTTTCTATGGTTCTATTAAATCTTTCTAGGAACTTCAAACTCTTGTCAAATGTTCAGTGCTATTCAAAATGCATTTCTCTAGTTCATCAGGAATAGTGAAGTTCATCAGACATATTTCTAGTGATACAATAATATACTTTATGTTCTTTGTACTTGATACTACTTATAAATTAACAAACTTTTGAAACAAAAAAAGTATTCTGTTCATCCATGATAAAGCAGATACTGTTAGTTGCTTATCTGATATCTATTTATTTTCTAATCTCTCTGCCCTTCTTAATAGATCCCCTGGCCATCCTCTCATTGCCATGTATTTCAGGGGAAACTAAGCTTTATCTCCAGCTATAGAGGATGGATCCTGGGTGGTTTAAGTCAACTGTGGTAATTTTTCTATGCTGAATCTCAGACAGACATGAGAGAAAAACACAAGTGTCTCTTCATTATTCATAAGCTCCAGACTGCTGTTATTCATGGGAAGATGTGTGTAAACAATATCACAGTGAACACCACACTGGTCCAAAGGAAATCCACTTCTTTTCATTTCTAATTTTGTCCTTCCCCTACCCCTACTCCCAAATTATTATTTTTCTCTTGGTAGCTCAGTTCCATTTGAATAAATATAATTGTTTTTCATGAGTCAAAAATAAAATAAAATTAGAAGTAGATATATAACATCCTCAGAAATCACTGGGGATCTTCTACTTTCTTTACCCCTAAGAAAGTACATAGAAAGGGGTGCCATTTTTTCCCCTTGTCATTATCTCCCTTTTATGTGACACTTAGAACTGTTGTTGCCGTCTTAAAACCATAAGGATGGCCCATGTGAGGACAAAGCTGACAGACTGAAGGTAACATAGTGAAAAATGTTAAGAACCTGGGTCCTTGATGACATGCTAAGCTACTATTGTACCAGCATAAAGCCTTTACTGCCCTTCGACTTGTTCTTATGTGAGGTAACAAATTTCCTACTGTTTAACATAGATTGAATTGGCATTTTTTATGAATCATAGCCTAAAGTGTACTAGCACTTGGCATAATCCACAAAATCCACATTAGAATGTCTTAAACTAGAAGTCAGAGATATCTCTCTTGGAGTCCTAACGCCACCCTTGACTTATCTCAATTACCCCTTCCATTTACACCAGGTTTAAAGCAATCCTACTGGTTCTATCTCCAAAATACGTTTGAATCCAAACACTACTCCCCGTCTCTACTGCTGTCACTCTGATCCCCGCCACCATTATTTCTTTCATGACTAGAGCAGTAGCCTTGTTGTTGAACTCCTCCTGCCATGCTTGCCCCCATTCCTACATTCTAATAATTTTCAAATTAAGATAAAATTCATATAACATAAATTCCACCATTTTAACTGTCATAAGGTGTACAACTCAGTGGTTTTTCGTATATTACCGATATTGTTCCACCAATCATCATTATCTAGTTCTAGAACATTTTGATCACCCCCCAAAAAGAAACACCATACCCATTAAACAGTCACTTCCCATTTCCTCCTCTCCATAGCTCCTGGCAGCCACTAATATGCTCAGTTCTTAGCATAGCCGTTAGAGTGATGTTTTCCAAAGTCAAGTCAGATCATGCCATTTCCCTGCTTAAAACCCTCCAATGACTGAATGACATTCAGATTCCTTAGTCAGACCTATCTATACCTCTCCAATTTCATCTTGTCCCGTTCTCCCACTTTCTGGCCTGGTTCTGGGCACAAAAACCTTCTACCTATTTCTTAAACATGCCAGCTCATTCCTACTCGGGGTCTTTTTTTCACTTGTCCCCACTCCTCAGATGGTCTTCCTTACTTTGCAGATTGGTGCCTTCCCATCATTCAAGTCGCCACTTGAACGTCTCCTCCTCATTGAGGCTTCCCTGATGAAGGTGAAACTTCCTAACCCCACTGATCTTCAGAATCACTCTTTTTAATTTTCCTTATTACATTTATCACTATCTGAAATTATGATACATTAATTTTTAAAAATTAACTGAAGTTCATAATTTATTAAAATTTTCTTATATTTTGCCTAATGTCCTTTTCTCTTTCGAGGTCCCATTTAGGATTCCACATTATATTTAGTTTTGTGTCATGTATTCTTAGCCTCTTTTTGGCTATAACAGGATCTCAAACTTTCTCTTTTTTTGATGACCTTCACAGTTTCCAGGAGTACTGGTCAAATATTTTGTAGGATACCCCTCTATTAGAATTTGTCTGATGTTTTTCTCATTATGAGACATAGCTATGGAGTTTTGGGAGATATGACACAGAGATAAAGTGCTGTTTCATTATATCACATTCATTTTTTATTAGCTGTTCACCTATCTTTCCCATGGTCAGAAGGTTAAGCTTCAAGAAAGTAGGGTCCATTCTGATCATAGTTTCATTTCTAGAACCTAGAAAAACATCTAGCACAGTATAAGCCTCTTTGATTATTAATTGATTGAATTAATGAATATAGTAGAAAAATCACCAATACATTGCTTACTATTTTTGCATATAAAATGAAATATGGATCAAAAAGATTCATTGAGCATAGGTCAAAGGCACTAAAACCCTTTCAAATAATCTGGCATATCTGTGAGATAAATCTGAACATCATGCAAATAAATAATTAACCCAAGGCCAATGGCACACTCAAAATCATTAATAAAAATTGATTTTTCTTCTCTGTAGGGCTGCCTCTCTCTGCTGCATCACAATCCCATTTGCAGAGTCAGCCACAATTCATTACATTTTAGTTCATTTCTACCCTGGACCTTCTTTTTCCTGAATTATCCTACCCTCTATGGAGTAAAAAAAAATTATACACACACACACACACACACACACACATAGTTTGGTTAGCCCATACATGAAAGAAGGTGTGGCTGATTTCATGTAGGTAAGTTCTGGAAGACAGCAATTTACCTGAGAACCATGAGTTGTAAAGCATGATGGGAAGCTCGGCTTGCCCAGGAGAAGATGCAGGGGGAAGATTACTGAGCCCCTGTGGCTGAATGAAGGGCTCTGCCAACTAACTTCATGGATGTATGGGAGCAGGAGAAGGAGTCTACTTGCTAAATGCCTTTCCAGAAACATGGTAAAAACTGATTAAATATATATGCAATCACATGGTTTGATAGAGAGAACCTGGGGAATGTCTCCAGCAATTAGAACACCAAACACCAATGCAGGCTCCCTAGTGATCACGAAGAAAGTTTGTTTTCAGGCCTGAGCTCTCTGAGAATAAAATCCCTGAAAGGAAGAACTATTTGTATTCTATTCAGATTTCATTTAACCTTTTCTTTTGGAAGCCCCAGTAAGCAAGAGCACATTTGTCAAGGCTTCAGGATGAATGAGGAAAGCTTTGGTGCATTAAATTTGCAGATATTCAGAAAGACTTACTGGAAAGGCAGCCTTGGGCTGGAAGTAGGAAGACATGTATTCTAGCTAGCCAGGCAGTAGGGGGTCTCTGCTATTATCACCTCCAATTAACCAATTTCCTGAATTTGTATAGTTCTCCAATCAATTGATTTAAACACGAATTTCCCTAGGTAATTAGCATTGGGTATTGCTGGTCATAATATTTATTTTTCCTAACATCCCTCAGACTGTGATGTCCAGGTCAAATACCACAAAATTTTAGAAGAAGTTTCACACATTTTATTTAACTAACTTATACTATTATGACATAGTTTGTGTTTTCTTGAATCTGAGGTACCATTGATGGTAGCATTATGAATTTAAATCACAGCATTTTTTGGGGAAAGAAAAAAACAAAAAAAATTCAATTTCAAAAAATGTTAATATGTGAGAAAATTTACAATATGAAGTTGAGATTTGGGATGTCAAATACTAAGTGAGTGCTAATAGACACTGACAATTCCTGGTGACCTCAGTCTGCAAAGCGCATTCATCTCACTGGGAACCAAGATACTCCCTGGGTGTTGGTGTCAATGTTACATGTTTCAGGTTTTCTAGGACTCCTCAATCTGAGCTGGCCTTGGAGGTAACTGGAAAGACATTTGCCACCTTTCTTCTTATCCCTCTGCTTGCTCAGTAGTAACAGTAGTAATGATCTGCTAGCCTTCTTCATCACTAAATCCTTCTCTAGATGCACAAGAATTCAATCCTACTGTCACTGCTGGCCACCTTTCTGCTCCTCATCTATCTGGTTTCTCATTTTGACCAGCATTAGTTCTCACTCTCAGTAAATTCTCCAAGGTCCTCTCTGTCTATTCAGTCTTTAGACCCCATTCTTCTCTATATTACATCTTTTACTATACTTCTAACATACTTCCATTTTTACCCAAGATAGGCATTCTTCCTCTCTTACAACCAAAGAATTTTGTTGTTTTCTATGTTTGGCATAGCATTCTATAGAACCACCAACACTACCACTTCATCAACCTTCATCAACTAGCACTTACCGAGCACTTACTATGTGCTAGACTCTGCTCTGTGTGTGTATGATCTTACAATTCACTATGACATCTCTCTGAGGCAGATACATTCTTATCTTATTTTACAAATGAGGAAAATAATGCCTAGTGGGTAGGTGACTTGCTCACATTGATATACTCTGAAAAGGAAGAGCCAAGACTCCACCAGATCTGCCTGGCTACATAGAGTAATTTCATAACCAGTGCTCTGTGCTGCCTCCCTCCTTTGCTCAAAGAGTAAGCTATTGTACAAATAGCCCCATGTGAGTGGAATCCTAGGTTAAATGAAGGAATGGAGAAGAGAGTGGATTTTAGGATTAAACCTGGGGTCCCTCCCTATTGGATAACTGGGTAGACAGTGGTAACTTTCATCCACGTTGGAAATTCAGGAGAAGAAGGTGTGTGAAGACTTGGATATCTACCTTCTCCACCATGAGTCCTGTCTTCTTCTTGGAGAACTTCAAAGTCCGAACTCAAAAACTGGCCCAACATTCCAGCCAATCCTTTTCTTCACCTCTTTGACTCCAAAGGCCTTTACTTGAACTCCATTTGAGCCATCTGTTTTCTTGGCTGTGCTTTTTCCTTGCATTTCCCAGAACTTCCCTATAGAAGAAATCCCACATTGAAATGGTCCACTTTCTGTCTGCCTCCACGGTCCTGTCAGCACTCTCACGCTAGTAACTTGCACCATATGTGTTTCTCTGCCTCAGTAAGAACACCAAGACTTCAACCTGTCTTTCTTCTCTGCATGTGTAAACTCTATCCTGTCTAATTCTTTTCCAAAACAACCCAACCCCATGGATCATGATCCCTACATACTTTTGCAACCTCTTCTCTTACCATGGCCTTGTCATTCTGCCTCCTTGTTTCAGGCAAAACAAGTTAATAAATATTTCCCTGATACTGAGATCCCACTCATTGAAGAGGCAATGATATTGAATAACATTTCAGAAGAAAGAAAACTGCCACATTAAATGTGCACAGCATTCTAAGAAATCTCTGTATTTCAGGAATTATAAAAGTGGAAACAGATCTGTTTTAGGGTGGGTAATTATGACACTTTCAATTCCAAGTACTGTGCCAACCTCTTTCTTTCCCAGGACTCTGCACATACTATTCTCTCTTTCTGGAGTAGAAATATTGTCCAATTTATTTTTGTGATAACACTATAAGATGGGTATTATCATCTCCATGTTATATAAGGGAAACAGTTTAAAAACTTAGTTCTTTTCACTCAGAAGGTAGCATAAGTAATAAGGAGAGAATCAAGTCTCAAACAGACTTCCTAACTTCGATTCCTATTTTGCTTTTATTCTACCATACCACAGCCTGGTCCATTAATTTCTACTTGTTCTCTAAGGCTCAAATTATGGTTTCTATACTGAGAAACCCTCCCTGGCCCCCTTTTCCAGGTCAGCACTGGACACAATGCCCTCTTCTTGGCTTCCATAGTACATGCATGTTTCTCTGGCTTGACCCTTTTCTTAGTGTTTGAGATGACTAGACATAGAAGTCAAGGTCATATTAATTTTGTAACTTTAAGACTGTTGTGGGCTTGGCACATGGTAACCCTTCAAACAATTGTTTCCCTTCCCTGAAGTTTTCAAAGCCCCCATTGGGTATTAACATTCAGTTTTATCTGTTTTCAGAACTTTAGAACTTCAAGAAGCATATAAATGTCATTGTTTCTTTCAAGACCTTCAAAAACTCCCAAGCCTATACTTTTAGGAAGCCTCAAATATCCACCTTAGAAAACTCTGTTTGGCATGATGAATTAAATGTAAACTCTCCTGGCCAAGCTATGCCATAAGTGGAAGATATATATCACACCTGAAAAGTCTATTAGATAGGGAGAAAATGAACATTTAAGTTGTTCAATGTTTGTCTCTGACTTGTAAAAAAACTCACAAATAAATTTTACTGGTGAAAGCAAAGGCTTGGTGACAGCAAAGTTTTCTAGGTTAGAAACAGTGATAGGAGAGAATGAGTGAAAGAAGTATTTCTTCCTTAAAAGAATCGGCCTGGCCAAGGCACTGCCTGGATGACTCATTGATTTCCTGCTTTGGCTGGTGCCATAGCTAGCTTGCTGGGATTTCTGAGTTTCTGGTGAGGCATTCAGTGCACCATGCAGGAAGTGAGATCATGATTGTTTTGGCAGTTTGGGTGGCGTTTATCCCCTGTAGTAGCTGAAGTTTATCAGTATGGTTAGCCTTTGCACTTTGAGAAACCAACTATTATCTCATGAGCAATTTAGAATAATAAAAGAAGTCCATTGCAGAAAAACGTGCAGTAAGTAAAGATAAAGAACAAACGAGAGAGAATCTAGTGTTCTTCTCAACATTAGTCCCTAGAGCACACATCCTATCCGCAGTCTGATAGGGTCAACAAGAAAGCTCCTCCTGCATTCTCTCCCTCTCTTTCTGGTATTGGCTTCAAGTCGAGAAAATTTTTAGAAAGAGTCTGGGTGTAGGAGAAATAATATTACATCTTATGTTCATTATTTAGGCTCCGTTGCTTATTGAAGTGATCTATCATGGGGACACTGGGGTTTAGGGAGACTACTTGTTCTTTGTCCTGGAGGCTAGTTTGCTCCCTGCAAGCTATAATGAGGGCAGTTAAAAAATGGAGTGAGCCTTCATTGTAGTTTCTAGAACTGACTAGAGGGACCTGGGGATTGCTGGTCAGGGATCCTGCATGGAGGGAGGTTTTCTCCACCAGATGGGACACTATCTCAATTTTCGATTTGGTTCTAAGCCTGAGATTTTACAAGCTTATGCATTATAATTATGTAGAGAAGTAGAATTCTCCTATAACACTTTGCTTTGGAAGGGGTCTCAAAGACTATGAAGTTTGTAACTGCAAAAAAAAAAAGTTATTGCAAATCTTTAAATATTCAAAGCAATGGAAAAGTAATATATGAACATCAAAATTATCTAAAATTGGTTAAATAGCTGAGACACTGTATATTATTAACTGGAAAATATAGACATAGATGAAGTTGTTAAATAATTCAATAATTTACAATCATTCATCAAGCACATGGGAGACATTTTATACAAATACAGGGATTCTGGCTTGACTTCTTCGAATATCTTCTTTTTTAATTTTATATCTGAAATATACCATGGGATTTTGAGCATATGGTAAAAAATTCAGAGCATATATATGCACTTTTAGGGGTTTAAGATCTAAAAACTATTGTTAAAAATTATTGAAAGTATATAATGTTGAGAGATAAAAGAAAATAATAGCTTGATATAAAATGTGGACCTTATAAATCTTATAAACTTGATGTTCTGTAATTATGCTCTGTGTGAGAGGAGCATAGCCCACATAGGATCAGGACACCCCAAAGGGACAATGAGTTTCACTGGATTAGTCCTGCCCCAGTTGGTCCGGGATTGGGATTTCCTCTGTTGGCTCCAATTACAGCTGGTTGGAGTTTGCCCCTTACTTAGAGGCAGACTGGAAATTACTTACAGTGTCTGTGAAATGTGTATAATGGTGGCTGAAATGCTAGATGTGGAGTCAGGCAAAGCAAGTTTATCATGTCTGCTTCTTGCTTAGTCGTGTGACTTTGGGTGAGTTATTTAATATCTCTAAACCCCAATTACTTTGTGGGATTATTGTGAAGTTTTAATATATCTACAGGTGGCCAATTTCACTGACTCCCTAACTTTCTCATTATCAGGCCTTCATGTACTCACATCTTCACTTTTCTGGCTTGGTTTGTCCTGCAACCCAAGATGGACCCATCAAGCCACTGTTCAGAGTATCACCCTAATTCTCTCACTGAATGGGTGGGCAAAGTCATTTATGCAAACTTCACACTTATCCAGCCTCATCTTCCTTAGCTCTCTGCACCATTTGACCAATCAGGTTACTTCTTTCTTGACTTCTTAACACTGCTTTGAAATATACCTTAAAGTTCTTTGTTTTGTTGTTTAAATTAAATCTAGAGTTTTTCCTTTGCAAAGGACTATGATAATATTTTTCAGAGATGAGAGACACAATAATTTTACTGAAGAGCACATCACAAGAGGATAAAGTCAGCAGTTCCTATAACCCTCTGAGTTAGCCTCAGAGTTGACCATCAGCTAACTCCCTTGCATTACTTTTTAAAGGTTGAGACTTGAGGAGACAAGTGGATTGATTCCACCAGTGAATCACAGGACTTCATAGAGAGATTTATAAATACCTATTTGCTTTTCTTTCAGTTTCTACCAAGGTCTAAGTGGGTGGGGGTGGAGCTGCGGAATGCCCAGGTATTGATGAACAAGGGAGCAGATATGATTCATGGGCCTAGTCTCTCTGTGAGAAGCTGTCTGGGATATTGCTAACAACAATACTTCTACAGATTCCCCTCTGGTGCATTTTCTGTCTGCAAATGTCTGCATTCATTTGGATAGTTACTTTTTTTCAGTGCCTTTTAAAGCTATAGTAACTTCTACCTCTAGGAAAGAGGGATTTCACCATGTCTTTGCCAATAGTCCTAAGCAAGTCCTAAAAAATAAGTTACAACGTGAATTCATTGAGTAAATAAAAGCTTAATGATAATGGGAAGAGTTATTCATATACTGTAACAAACACTCACATACCATCTGGACTCTTCATATTCACATTGCTTCTTACTCTGAATGAGGTTAATGGGAATTAATGCATATTTATTAGGAAAAGTTTTGAGAGAGGTCTTTTGGAACATTAAGTAAATATCAGCACAGAGCTATTCTCTAGGTAGACAACAAGGATGCTTGAGGAAACACTGAGTAATGGTTGAAAGATAAATCACATATAGGCAGTCAATATTTTGCGAATTAAGCTTACTCTATTTATAAATAGGACATCTCTGAGAAAAATACTGACATCTAAGCAATTCAAACAGTTGCATTTTATTGTGCTGTTTTACAGGGCAATTTCTTTCCAAGTGGACTTTCATAAAAATACATAGTAAAAACATATTTCTTCAATCTACAAATAAAAGGTTTCAAAATTATATCTGCAAGAATAGCAGTGATTGAGTAGGAAAATCAGTCATCACAAGGCAATGCTTGAAAAAGAATGTCCCTAAAATGTGTGATATGCTTGGTCAAGCTGTGCATTTTTATCCTACCCATTAAGAGCAGAGTATTTAAGCAGAACTTCTTGCATACTATCTCCCTTGTTCATATTAGTGGTGTCTCTAATCCACACTATTAATTATTTAAATAATGCCCTTATTGTGAAATATATATCATGCATTATGAGCATTAGACAGTGCTTCTCCATGGCTTATATCACAGTACTCTATCAACCCACTATATAAACAATCTCTCTCATGCATAGGCCTGCATAATTATCCTGATCTTGTTCAGACCCTGTGTACATATTAATGCAATGTTTTATCATTATATAGATATATACACACACTCAATATTCATTGGTGTTAAAATAAATATTGTGACTTTGTAGAGAGAATGGCCTCACTGCATCAGATGATCCTTATCAGCCATGCAGATAGGAGTGCGCCGGCTCCTAGCTTAGTTGTCTTGTTATTTAGGGTGCTTCCTCTTCTCATCTAACCCAGGACAAGATCTGTTCTTCATCAGATAAAAATCCTGTGGAATGATCTAAGTCTGTATGTACTGGAGAAATCTGAAAGCATCTTGTCTATTCAGTCAGTCTAGTTTGACTGAAGTTTTTATTACATTAATTAAAATTTGTTGACTACTGAGCAATGTATCTTGAACACTATAAAAAATATCAAAGAATAATAATCCTTTAAAAAATGTAAGTGTGAATAGTTCCTGATCAAAATTGTTCTTTTAAAAATAATTTTACTGAGATATAATTTACATATCATCCAATTTATTCACTTACAGTGTATAGTTCCATGTTTTCTGGTTTATTCAACACTGTGCAACCATCACCACAATCAGCTTCAGAATATTTTGTTACCCATAATGTAGACCTTGTACCAATTAGCAATCAGTTATCATTTCCCTTCCCCCCAACCCTCTTTATCTCCAGGCCACGACTAATCTGCTTTCTGTCTCTACAGATTTGCCTGATCTGGACATTTCATATAAATAGAATTATAAAATAAGTGACCTTTGTGACTGGCTTTTTTCACTGGGAACAATGTTTTCAAAATTTATCCACATGTTGCATATAGAAAAACTCTATTTCTTTTCATTTTATACCTTTTTATAATGGAATCACATTTTAATGTATGGATATACCACATTTTATTTATCCATTTATCAACTAATAGATATTTGTGTGGTTTCCATGTTTTACTACTATGAATAATACTGCTGTGAACATTTGTGTACAAGTTTTTTCATTCACATATGTTTTCATTTGTCTTGGGTGTATAGCTAGGAGTGGAATTGCTGGGTCATATGGTAATTCTATGTTTAATCTTTTGAGGAACTGCCAGAGTGCTTTCCAAAGTGACTGCATCATTTTTCATCACTGTTAGCAATATACAAGTGTTTCAATTTCTACACATTCTTGTCAACACTTGTTATTATCTATCTTTTTAAAGTGGGTGTGAAGTATTATCTCATTGTGGGTGTGAGATGTTATCTCATTGTCTTTTGATTTATATTCCCCTAATGATTAACAATGTTGATCATCTTTTTGCGTGCTTATTGGCAATATGTATACCTTCTTTGAAGAAATATCTATTCATATCCACTGTCCATTTTTCAATTGGGTCATTCTTCTTTTTATTATTAAATTGTAAAAGTCCTTTATGTATTTCTAGATACAAGCCCCTTATCAGATATATGATTGGCAAATATTTTCTCTCATTCTATGAGCTGTCTTTTCACTTTCTCAACGATCTCCATTGAAGCACACAAGTTTTAATTTAGAAAAAAATCTAATTTACTTAGTTTTCCTTTTATTACTTGTGTTTTTAGTATTATATGTAAGAAAGTTTTGCCTAACCTCAGGTTATAAAGATTTACTTCTATGTTAAAGTCTTCTCTTTCTTTCTGGTCTTCTCTCTAGTTATTCTCTCTATTACTGAAAATTAGGTATAGAAGTCTCCAATTATTACTTTTGAATTGTCTATTTCTCCTTTCAATTCTGTCAGTTTTTGCTTTACATATTTTGGGGCTCTGTTGTTAGGTGCATATATACTTATAATTGTTATATCTTTCTGATGAATTGATATTTTTATCATTATAAAATGTTCTTCTAGTAATAATTTTATTTTAAAGTCTATTTTGTCTGGTAGTAGTATAGTCACTCCAGTTTTATTATGGTTGCTGTTTGCATGACTTATCTTCCCCATTTTTTTTTGCATTCTAAATATATATATATGCCACAAAACAGTAAGAAATTGGCAAACAACCCATGTAAATTCTCTATGACCCAGTAATCCCACTCTTAAGTATATACCCAGAAAAGATATGTGCATATATTTAAACATGCACTACACTGTTCAGAGAAGTATTATTTGTAATAACTTCAAACTAAAAATAAACTAAATAAACAAAAGAATGGGTAAGCAATCCTTGATATATGCATACAATGGAATATTATATTTCAATGAGAATGAACTATATACAACCACAAATGATAATATGGCCGAATCTCACAAATATAATAGTAAATTAAAGAAGAGCAATACAAAAGAGTACATACACATGAGTCCATTTAGATAAGATATAAAAACAGATAAAAATTAGTCTAGACTTTCAAAATTCAGAATAGTGGTTGCTGTTAAATGGAAGAGACAGTTACCCTTACTCTCTAAGGATACCTTAGTTAGTGGAAGAGAAAGTGAGGAGATTTTCTGGAATGCTCATATTGGCATTTCGTGATCTGGGTGCTGGTTACTCAGGTACAATTATTTTTTGATAATTATCAATATATGTACTTTTTAATACATATACTTCAATGAAAAATGTTTTTAAAAAAGACTATGACTTGAATAAAATATAGAATACTTTGCATTTTTTTAAAAAAGTTAACATACTGAAACTTGACAAAGATGGCAAATTTTTTTGACCAAGCTCACTTATGAATGCAAAAACAAAACACTTAAGTAAAATACTAGGAAATCTAATCTAGCATCATATTAAAATAATAATGCTCTAGGAAACCATGAATGATTCAATGTTAGGAAATCTAAAAATATCATTGATCGCATTAATGGGTCAAAAGGTGCAAACTTACCATTCATTTTGACAAATGTCAAAATGTATTTAACAAAATTCAATATCCATTTCTAATAAAAAGTTCAATAAATTTCAAATAGAATACTTTTTCAACATGATTAAAAATGTATCTCAAACCAATAGCTTACATCATACTTAAAAGCACAATAGAGTATTGTTTTCCAAATTTATTTTGTCAAGGAACATGATTTAAATCATAATATATTGAAGAACTACCAGTAAGAGTATGTCATATACATAATACTATGTTAGAATAAAACATTCCCCATTGACTCAAAGTTTTAGCTGAGGCCTCAAATTGTAGAGCATATATAATAGTTGTTGAATATTTCCACATCTTCTTTTTGCAAGATGTAAGACTGTTTGTGCAGGATGGACTAAGAAAATGTAGAATTTTCTGTTCTCCACTTCCTTCTAGGCTGTAAAAAAAAAAAAAAGACAAAGAATTCATTTTAATTACAAAGGCCTGTGTTGACTTTTTTTTTTCTCTTAATGGTTAATAAGCTGTATCTTTCTCCCATGGAGGAAGGGAGTAGGGTCTTCAAATCAAGAGGTAAGGCTTGAAGAGTATCATTTTAAAAATTTGACATGGGACTCTGGTTAGGAAGAAAAAGGAGCCAGTGTCTGATTGACTCCTGAAGAGTTTAAAGGGAAGAGGCTGTGTAGCTCTAAGATAGAAAAGCCAAGGGAAGATATTGCATTGGAAAAAAGACTGACTTCCTGAGATGAGCAAGGCAAAGAATGCGTGAGTTTCTCATGAACCAAATGAAATGAAGCTGGATTGTATCATCTTGAAAAGGACTCTGGCCAAGGTGATTCCCCAAGGAGAAATAACCCTATAAGAGATAAACCTATAATGGTGCTGGTCATTAGTGGTTAGAGAAAGAGAGCTGTAGATGAGATATCTTAGCAATAGTCACCTTGGGTCAGAGAAAGAAAACCATGAAGAATTCACAAGATGATATCAAGAAAGCATGTGTCATCGTACGGAATCTACCATATACAGAGGACATCTACTGGTTACAACTGTACCAGCTACATAGACTTTTTCAATTAAAAATGGGCAAAATAACTGAACAAGCACCTCAACATCATATGCTCAACATCATATGTCATTAAAGAATTTCAAATTAAAGCAACAATGAGATATCCTTACATACCTAATAGAAAGGTGAAAATCTAAAACACTGAAAACACCAAATGATGGCGAGAATGTAGAGCAAGAGAAAGCATCATTTATTTCTGATGGGAATGCAAAATGGTATAGCTACTTTGCAAGACAGTTTGGTGATATTGTTCTTGACTTAAATCAGAAGACAAATGCATAAGTCTTGATATCAGTTTTCTCTTACCAGCACCATTACATTTGAGGAACAACTCATCTTTGAGTCTTTTTACTATCTAAAATGAGATCAAATAGAACAATGAGAAGAAAGTATTTTTAAAAGATGTAACAACAACAACAACAACAAAAACAGAATCCCGGCATTTTCTTCTCTTTTTGGAATCCTTACCAAAATGAATAGCGACCATGCTAAAATCTGATGGCCTGAGCTGGTCATTTGTTTTATTTGTCTTATCTTTGTGATAAAAACTAACTTTAACGAATATTCCAGTATTTTGTTATTTCACCAACAGTCAGAATCAAAATATATTAGTGTACATTTTTATGTGTCACATTCTGGAATAATTCTGTATTTTACTTATTGAAAGGTTGTTTAAATGCCTCAATGGTGTTATAACAGTAATTGTCACAACAAATCTGTTTCCATATGACTTCACCATAAATATAACTCTGTAATTCTCTAAAATCATAAAATGGTTTTAAATATTTATACAAAAGAAGATAGTTTCTATGTATATATGTCTTGGCACCAGAATGACCTGTGTTTGAATTCTGGTCTGAAAATACTGACTGTATGATCTTAGGCAAGAAATGACTTTTAACTTTCTGAGGCTCAGTTAATTTATCTAAAAAAATAGTGATAAAAATCTTCACTTACTGACTATAAAGAATAAATAAGATGTTCATGAAAATAGAAAGCTTAAATATGTATCTTTATTATATATTATATATTTGTGTATGTATAGATCTGGATAAAGTAATAAATATGTTAAATAATACCAAGAAAAGTAGATTGAAATTTTATGAAATTTCAGGAGGAGCATGAAAAAGTAAAAGTAATTTTAAAGTCAACCTATAAAAACAAGATGGAATAAAGAAGACTAGATGCAATAATAATTTTTAAAAATTATGAACATTAAAAATAATTATAAAGTATAATAATAGACTAGTACAGAATAGTATTTAAAAACAGGTACTATACATGTATATTTACTATAAAATAAAGTTAACATCATAAATCACTGGGGAAAGAACAGTTTATTCAATAAATTGTGTTGGGTTATTTGACTATCCATTTGGCAGAAAATAGATTTAATCTCTTCCTCAAATGATATACCTAAATAAGTTCCAGATGAGTTACCATTTAAGTATAAAAAAATGAACCATAAAAAGTTATAGAAGAATATATAAATGATTGAGGAAGACATCAAAGGCAGAAGCCATACATTAAAAAAATGACAACACAAAAATGAGTGCATTTCGAAGATTCTGTAAACAAAAATGAAAGACCAACAAAAAACTAAAGGATAACTGCAACTTCTATGGTTGGGAGAGGAAAATACCTTTAATATATAAAGAAATTTTACGGTGGACAAATTTTCAATAGTAAATTGTACAGAGAACATAAACAAGTTTATCATAGAAGAAAGATTGCAAGTGATAATGAAAATGTTCCATTCCACTAGTAGTTATAAAAATGTAAATTAAAGCAACATGAAAAGATAGATTCTTTCCAAATGTGAGGCGAAAGAAATGGAGGAAATGGCAGAAGCTGGGATCTGGGGAATAGAAAAGGATAGAAAAGTCAGCAGATTAGAGGTAAAGGTGGGTACTGAGTTCTAGAGCAAATGCAAATCATGCCAGGCTTGACTGGGACTTAAGAATAATATAGCAAAACTAGGTATTTGGGTGGTAGAAGAGACTAGAAAGATATGGAGAATATCAAAAGTGGGTTTTATTATTTTCTTGAGATGATTTATTGGTTTTCTGGGCTTGGCCAAGAAAAAACGAAAACCAACTCACCAACATATACAAAGATATATAAAAAAACTACAACGATAAAAAAATAAACCAATCAAACACAGAATTTCCTAGGAAATCTCATCATGAAAGGGTTTTTTCCTTTTTTTTTTTTTTTTTGTAGAGTTGTTGCTGAAACTTGAAAAATCTCACTGGCTTGAAGAAATGGTTTTGAACCCAAAAGAGTAGGTAGACTAGACAACCCCTGGATTGTATTGGATCTAACCCCACAGCACTTGATGGTAGAATCCTAAATCATTGCTCTCCAAGGACAGAGAATTTTTAAGCAACACTATTCAGCACTATTCAGTGGATTATATTCATTTATGGTACTGTTTGAAAGCTATCACAGAGCCCAAAAGAATAAACATTGTTCCTGAAAGAAGGGATGCCTTTAAAAGTTCTTTGAAAGTTCTTTTTCAGCATATTATTTCAAAGGGAAACTTATGTTTGCATTAATCTATAAGGAAACCAGTAACTTCTAAAATTTTTTTGAAGGTGAGAAGTATGGTGGGGGGAGAGAAAAAGATAATAAGAATGAAAAAAATAAATGAGAATAATTGCAGAAATGTAAGCCCCGGGAAATCTCCCTTCTAGTCTGGCCTCACAAGACTCTCCTGGATATTTCTGGGTGGGTGTGCCCTCATACTAGATATCTTAGGATCTGAGATGTAGTCAGTTCTCAAGCCAGGTTTCTTTGTGTGACCTCTGACAGTCCTGTGCACATAAAGCTCAATCAATTTCCTTTATAGCAGTAGTTTTTTGCTGTCTTTTTTTTTTTTCAAAAATGCTTTACAATAACTTAGCCTAATTAAACTCCTAGGTATTTGTGTCATAGCAAGATGTATCTCATCCAACTCACCTATAAGGATTATTCCAAAATTCCTCAAAATTCGGTTGTATCTCATTTTTTAATGATAGTTGTTTATATGCCCAGTTCTGTCTACCGTGGAAATTAAATTCACTCTTGCAAAGAGGCATTCTCTCCTTTCAATAAGGGGTCTTGTTTACTGATAGTTGAAAGACAAATTGGTCCTAAACTTAGAAATGATTGTTAGCTAACTGTATATAAAAAATGTGTTAGTATCATTAAGCTACTCACTCTGACCTCTATCCCAAAGATTTATAATAAATATCTAACAATAATCTGCCTCTTCAGGCCCAGAATGGCAATACTGAATGACTGCTGAAAGAGTAATTTTAAAGGCATGGTTTTTCAGAAATGTTCTTTTCATCTCTGTAGCATCTACATAACCACCTTGAAGATTAGACACATATCTTGCTCTCAATGGCTTTTTATTACTTGACAAAGAGGTTGGGATCCTCACTGATTTCCCCAACAAAAAATGTTCCAATACAGGGGTGCTTATTTCCCTGGCCAATTCTCAAGGCCTTAGACACTGCTTGATGAATTGTTGGAACATTTTTGCAATCTGGTATTGATTTACTATCTTCATCTCAAACTCTGCCAAATTATTATGGTATTGGGGAGGAAAATAGGGATACCACAAAGTGACACATATTTCTAAGAAACACTGGCAGACAGCCTTTTTTTTTTTACTAGGATACTGCAGTGGCCCCCATCTGTCTCTCCCAGAGGGACAACATGTACCACGTTCCCTTGCAGGGCTACATCAGGATCAAAGAAATGATTGTTCTTTCCTCATGTTCATTGAAAATAAAATCTTACACTCAGTTTTCCCAGTTACCTAGACCTGAGTGTCTGTGGAGTTTTCCTGCCTCCTAGTCTGCAATAGAGGGATTCATGGCGACAAAGTAAGGATGAATACTGACACTCAGCTCTAATAAGAAGTAGAGGCACAGAAGATGGTGAAGCAGTGAGTGATTTTTAGAGAAGACAGGTTTA
Organism: Macroglossus sobrinus; assembly: GCA_004027375.1. Lineage (NCBI taxonomy): Eukaryota > Metazoa > Chordata > Mammalia > Chiroptera > Pteropodidae > Macroglossus > Macroglossus sobrinus. Next base: position 302,500 of record PVKZ01001771.1, on the reverse strand, counting down.
TAATAATTCCTATTATGGTTACTGTTGACAAATGCATGGTGACTTCAAATACTTGACAGGAGGGAGAACCAAGGATTGAGATTATGCAAGAAGTTTTGCGACCAACATTGTAGAAACTCATAAACTCCCATGCAGGTGCTGGGGTCCTGCTGGCACGTATGAGGGGCTACATCTCAGACAGTAAAGGGATAGCACCGCTGGCAGGCTCTGACGGTGCTGGCAATGTTGAGAGGTTGCCGAGAAGAAGCTACTCTTTTGGTTGGCAAACCCAAGGGCTCTGGGAGTGAAAGACTTCAAAAGAAAAACCCATTTTAAAATGGGAGATAATAGAGATGCTGTGGAAAGGATTTTGAACTTAGGATCAAGGAACTTTGCTTGCAATTCCCACTCTGCCTCTAACTGGCTGTGCCTCATTCAAATTCTGAGCCCTAGTTAAAGCTTGAGGAAGACTGATGTTAAGGTCTCCTTCAGAAATGGTGATGCCGTGTTGTCATTGGAACTGACCGAAAGCTCTTACTGTAAAGATGTGGCACTGATGTGTTACTAAAGAAGTTCTGATTGCTTATAGAGTTTGCAAAGACCTTATCTTCAATTGTAAGCATTAAAGTATCATTCCCATGCTTTACAAGGTAGTGACCCATTAGCCATCTTTCAGTATCTTATATACGCTAAACTCTTTCCCCACCTCAGGGCTTTTGCTAGTTTCCCTACCTGGAATGCCATTTCTCCAAATCTCAACCTGAATAACTTAACCTCAAATTTCAGTTTAAATGTTACTTTCTGAGATTAGATTTGGTGCCCTACCAAATGTTCCCAGGACACCCAGCACTGCTTCATAGCACTTATTACAATCATAATTCCATCCTTATTTGTGTAATTATATGATTTTTATCTATCCCACTAGACTAGAGCTCCATGAGGACAGCAGCCATTTTCTGTCTTATTCAATATAATTTACTTCAATAGCCAATACCTGTGACAAATGTATATTGCACATGAAATAAACCTTTGTTATAGATTGAACCTGTGGGAGCAATAATCACTTTTCTTGAGTACCTGCATATTTCAGGCCAAGTAAAGTCTTGGATTTATTCACTCTCTTCCAAAAGAAACAGCCACTGTGGTTAAAATATTTGGATTAATTACATCATTTGATGTTTTAGTTTGCATAGCACTTTGACTCCATCGATGTGCTCGGCAACAAAAGCTCCTTATAATGCTTTCCAGAAGGCCAAAATTTTTCATAGAGGATTTGGTCTGATTGATTGTAAGCTACTCACAAATGCTGTTTTAACAGCATTAAACTTTTTCTCAGTCAACTTGAAAGTGCATTTCCTTCCACTGAGCAGCAACCAACAGATTTTTCATTAGGTTTGAAGTAATCTAATGAGATATGACATGGAAGATAAGTATACAAAAAGCAACACAGCCAATTTACAAGGTTTATTTTATGAATTTTTAGGTTCCCATGGCTTAAAATATTGCCTGTGTGTGAAGCTGGCATCTGTAAAAATGCTGTGAGGACAGCAAACATACTCTTTGATTAATAGAGTAACTAGACTCACAAGTACCAGAGGCTTACGGTAACCAACAGGGCTAAAGTGTTTTCTGAGAAGCAGAACTTTTGGTGCTAAAACCTCAGGAGTCTCCAGGAAACCAGGACGGTTGGTCACTCTAGCCCAGAGCACCAGTAGCAATCCCCTTTCGTGGGTTCTAGTCACAGCCATACCTGTAGATTATTCTTGCCTTGGGAAAGTTTTTGGAATTCTCTTTCTTTATCTGTAAAATGAAACAAAAGATGACTGATGCTCCTGTCAGCTCTGAAATGAATGGTGTTCAACATTCTGCATCATAGGTTAGATTCATCTACTTCTTTATTCAAGGAGTATTTAGCGTGAACCATCCACAGTCCTGTGCTAGGTAATGGGCACAGAGATGACTCAAGACTTTACACTGGTGCACAAAAGAGGGATTTGGCAGGGGACCCCATGTCCAGAGAGCTGAATGAGTGCAGAAGACTCCACATGCATTTGCTCATTTAGTTAACTTGTTTCTCATAACAATTCAATGGGTTAGGTGGTTGTGATATTGTAATTACAATAAGAAATATATATTTGGTCTTTGTCTATGTTCCTGGCATAGAGCTTCTAAAACTCTTTCCATTTACTAAGTGAAGAGTGTGGAAAAGGAATCTTTTTTTATGTTAATGAGGTGACTTTTGGAAAGCTCCTAGGTAACCTAAGGGTGGGAGCTGGTCACCAGAAGAACCAACCATGTGATTAGAAGGGTGGAAATTTTAGTGCTACCACTTCTGGAGAGGGAAGAGAAATTGAAGATTGAGTTTAATCACCAATGGCCAATGATTAATTCAATCACGCCTACATAATGAAGCTTCCATAAGGACTCAACAAAGAACAAGATTCAGAGAGCTTCCAGATGGGTGAACAAGTGGAGATGCAGGGAGAGTGGCTTGTTCAGAGAGCATGGAAGCCCTATACCTTTACCCCATATCTTGCCTTATGTATCTCTTCCATGGCTATTTCTGAGTTATGTCTTTTTAAAATAAACTGGTAAACATGAGTAAATGTTTCTCTGAGTTCTGTGAGCCACTCTAGCAAGTTAATTGAACCAAAGGAGGGGGTCCTGGGAACTTCTGATCTACAGCCTGTCTGTCAGAAGCACACAGGTAACAACATGGACTTGTGATTGGCATCTGAAAGTTGGGGAGGCATTCTTGTGGTACTGAGTCCTTGAATTGAGTGAAATTGTAGAATACCCCAGCTGATGTGGGAGGATTGCTTGGTAGTATGAAAAAAAGAACCCCAAACATTGGAATTGGTGTCAGAATTAGAATGGTAATCTAATGACACTCATTTTGTAGATGAGGATGAGAAGGGAAAAGAGGTTAAGTAAAAGCATGTTGGGAGGTCACCCAATGGGTAAGCAGTGAGCCGATTGATAGTTACATCGGCCCCACTACTGGCCAGTCTTGCCTAAAAACTCGGTACTCCTTCAGAGAGGGCTGGGGGAGCAGTGGCCACACCTGCTGCAGGTTCCTTTGGTGTTGACTAACTACAGCTACCATCCTCACATTGCAGCGAGGAGTTGCCCAGTGGCATACAGTCTAATACTGGGTCTCCAGTGAGAAGAGCCCAGCCCCAGGCTCTTCCTGCTGAGGGGGTATGTCCCAGACTGTGTCCTGTGAAAAGATAAAAGGCAAAAGAAAATTTAAGATAAGCTTGAACATTTTCAATCCAGAGCATGACTTCACCTCAGCCATTGCCCAGGCTCTCACAGAATGAGGAGGCCAGGAGCATGCATGCGATTTCACAGACTTTGGAAACATGGCTTGGAACCCAGGGATGAAAGCCCCCACCCCCAGGAAAATGTAGAGTGGGAGAGGGAAGCACAAAGGAGAAAGGCACAAAGGTTAGTCCTGCTGGCAGGGAGAAGATAAGGTTGGGGTGGAGAAGGAGAAAGGTAATGTCAGCCAAAGGCAATAAACAGGCCTTCCACAAGTGCCTCAGAGCAACACTGGAGCTGAAAAAAATAAGCCCATTAATAAATGAGAAGGGAAGGAAATGACCGCTTCAAGAATGTCTGGGGCACTCAACTATTTTAAAATATCTTAAGCAAGAAAACTGAGAGGCCCTGCATAAAGAGCAGGGGATCAGTGTCAACCTGACAGCCCTAAGAGCTAATGCTGTGTGAGGCCAGCTGAGAAAGCCAAGTAGTCAGGAGCCTGCCTGTCAGACAAGTGAGATACAGAGAGCTGTCATCTTAAGGAAAAACCTGCCAAGCTTGTTTATTTTTTCAGGGGTAGAACATCACAGTAGCAAGAGCATAGGCCTTGTGTTGGTTTGGGGACACCAGGTTTGAATCCTCTTGTAGCTTTATGACCTTAGGCCATTTTCCTAGACACTCCATTCAAAGTCTCATCTATTAACACCAAGCTAACAGTACCTTCCTGTGCAGGTCCTTTTTAGGATCACAAGAGAGAAGAAGAATGCTCAATAAATAACAGCTATTTGCATTACAGGCCCACAACTCTTTAAAATCTCAAATCCAAAAAACAAAACCAAAAGGGTTTGGTAACTCATTTGGCAACAAAGACTGGTCTGATCTAAAGTCATTTGACCATCAAAGCTAATCTGAATTGATACTAGACTATTTCTATCTTATATTTATCCCCACTTAAGGGGAATATTCCTATATTTAGCTATAGATATATTCATGTGTTTGATTAAGGGGAGGCCACTCCAAGTCCCAATGGGAGAAGTTGCATGATATATGCACATTTGTTGCAGTATATGCACATTTCTTCTCTTTAATCTAAGAAATTTTGGATTATCTTAGTGGAAAGGATTTCAAAGAAGAACTGATCTACATCAGGTGCCTCTTGATCCACCTCCTCTTTAGGAGAAGCAACTCCGATGAAATCCTGGCCTCATAGCCCAAGAAGACGATCTGCTTAAGAATAAATTCCCCCCAAATTCCATGAGGTCTCGGCACCACTGGCCCTGCTCAAGAAAATGGCAAGAAGGAGTCTAATTTATTAGCTGTTAATGCTGTTATGTAACAAACTTGATGACCGAGTTGCAAAAACTCAGTTGGAAGAGGTAGAAATGTAAAGTGACCACAATGTCTGAAGTGTTAAACTTGGAAAATATAGGCATTTCATGGGAAGAAGTTTCCAGAAGTCGGAATGAACTAAAACTTATAAAGTTTTTTAAAAAGTGCTATTTTTATTCTGCATTGTTCTTTTTCTATTGTGATTTAATTTTACTCCTATCAATATTAGCCAGGATTTTGAGCATAAGGATATAATAAGTAGCAAGCCTCTGTGTTTGCAGCTTTCAAAGAACGAGGAGAAATGAAGATCCAAGTTACAACTGAAAATCTGAATATACAGATAGTAGGAAAGAATATGTTGTAAGTGGGTGGTCAGGATTGGGGGTTAAGGTGAATGAGGATAGGGGAGGAAAGAGTGCTGTTAGCCAAGGAATTGGGCAGGGTGAGATTGATAAAGAAAAAAGAGGTGTGGTTAAGGAGAGCCAAGATGATCCCTGCCAACATGCCTGGGACTTCTGTGGATAGGTGAGTGAGTGTGTGTGGATGTGTGTCTGTGTGTGCTACATACACACACACCTTACTAGTCCACATTCCACCCTTCACCAAATCTCTCTCTTTCCCACGAACATACTAAAATACCTACATTTGCACCTGCCATGCTGAAGTAAGAAATGTACATTCAGCAACCCTGATCTATCTCAGACCTAGGGCAGGGCATAAGTAACTAGTACCCAAGAGCACTATTACCAAGCTCTCTTTCTGAGTTGCTAAAGAGGCTGGATCGCACAGTGTTTAGAAAGATGATCTCAGACATCCTGTGTTGAATTGTAAATTTGTATGAGTCTAGCAAGTTACTTAGTATACCCATGTTTAGTTTCCCCTTCTGTAAAATGAAATAATAGCAATAGTACTTTGCACATGGGGCTTTGTGAGGATTAAATGAGACAATTCCTATAAAGTTGCCCATGGGGCATGGTACCTATTGGTGTCCTCTACTAGTAGCAGCTCTGGGGCTCCCAGCCACACCAAGCAGCCCGTCTTGTGCAGACATTTCCAATCCCTGCTAGGACTATTGAAGCCTAAATAAAAACAGCATTTTATTTTGAGTTCTCTCTGGCCAATGGTTGTTACTTTGGGAATTCAGTATTTTTAAAATCATATTAAGTGCTCATTCCGCAATCCCTCACCTAAATTGCCCTACTACGTCTTACTTTCCCACTCACAGCGAACTCACTCCTGGCTCCTTTTTCTATTTTTGACCCTATTTTCAGTAGTGATCATGTTCAGAATAATCTGTTATGCAGTTTTGCTTTGATGGTACTAAAAGATTAGGATCCAAACAGTATTTACAGGCAACATGGCGGCACCATGTCTAAGATGCCTGCCCCATTGGGATTCTTGCAAAACTTCTAAATTTTATTGGCAGAAAGGATTTCAAGAATCTTTTTGCAACTTCAGATAAGAAATTCTGGAAGAGAGACCATTCAAATGATACCCTTTAGAATTTGAAAAATGCTCACTTGCCTTTCTCCTACTTCTTATTTATATACTTCATACTTATTTTGAGAGATGTTTCTTTGATTGTTAAAACACTCTCCTTTGTTTCATGCTCCCAGTGCAGCCACATCATTAAAAACAGGGAAAGGTGCTAACATAAGAGGACTTAGTGCATTGGGGGATGGGGCTTCTACACCATCTTGGTCTTTGAAGCTGCCCTCCAAAGCTGGTCAAGACACTGGAAAGGAATTACTTAACATGGCCTTTATCAGTTCTGGGGAATGTGGAGCACAGAGACCTAAATCTTAAAAGAGTACTGAAATTATCTCTGTAAAAAACAAAAACAAAAACAAAACCTTAAAGGATTAAAAAGAATAGGAGATCTGTAGAACACATATCATATATTGAGCAAAAATAAAAATTTTTTCACTTTAACACTTATTAGGATGTCATTTAGAGATAATTACAAACTTTATTAAGCACCTCCTGTGCCAGGCACAGTGATAAGCATTTTATAACATTATTATATTTTGAATCCTGCAAAGTGGGTCTTATGGCTATTGGATCTGCCTCATACAAGAAAGAAAACTAAGGCTCAGAGAGGTTTAGGAGGCAAGGGAATGGTGGAAGTTTAGGACTGTCTGTCTACAAAGCCAGCAACTACATGCCTTTCATATTCACCACACTTTTTGGTATTGATTATTTCAGTCATAATACAACATTGATAGTAAAATATGACAATTTCACCAAATTTTCTATTCATTTATTAACTTATTTATTCATGCATTCACATACCCATTTACTTACCTTTCTCTCTCTCTCTCTCTCTCTCTCACACACACACACACACACACACACACACACACACACACAGAGGAATTACTATTATAATCATTATTCTTGAAAAATTTACAGTGGAATCTGTTCAGAGTTAGCTAGAGTGAAGCTTGCTACAAAGCAGATTCACACATTTTACCAGAAAGTAAGGGCAAAAAGAAATATAGGAGAAAGAGCAGTTTAGAGACAAGAGGAAGAGAAGATATCTTACCAGTAAGAAAGCCTGCTCAATAAAACATTATTTACTAATCTCCACTTAATGTTGTTTGTAAGCTTCACTGTGAATTCCTATGAAAAAGAGCAAAAGCTGCTCTGTGCTCAGGGTGGAGATAAATTGACTTTCCGGTTCTGATAACAAGGAAGTCAGAGTCTGGTGCCATCAAAGATCTTTGAAAACAGCAAGAATGTTATTCATATGCGTTTTCTGAGAGAGGGCAGAACTGGGTTAGTGTGTTAAACTGAGGGCCATGATAACTGTCTACAAATATTTAAAGGGTGTAAATGAAGACTCGATTGCTTTGAAATGTCTTGGTACTAACTTAGTTTACTAACGATGCAAAAAAAGAGGAATTCCTGAGCCCCAGACCCCCCAGAAACTTTGTATTGGGGCTATAACAGAGCCAGACAGTGGGTCTTAGACACAGAGTAGAGACAGCCTTTCAAGATTGTATCAGCAAGGAGGAGATGAAGCCACAGGAGATACTGGTCTAACTGACGGCCCCCACAAGACTTCATGAGGAAGGACGATTGCAATTTAATGGCATAACACGACAGTGGAAAGTATTCATTAACACTCTGCTCAGGAGAGAGAAAATAGAAATCTCCAGTTTTAGAAGAACATGGAGGGAGGGACTCAAGCTCAGGAAAGCGGGGGTTGATTGTATAGCTTGTAGATAACTAGAGATCCCACTTCATTTTGTTCTCCTGTGACTGTCTACCTTTCTTCTATGTCTCTGTTCTTTAGAATTTCCCATGGAAGCATGAGACTAAAACCCAGTAAAGGCACTCAAATTAGTTAAATAGTATTTCTTTTCGGCAACTCTACTGAAAGGCTCTCTAGATTAATTCAGAATGATTAACTATTATGAGGTTATTAAGGTGAAACTTTCTTAGAACACATATAGATTTCATTTATCCAGTAACAGATCCCAAATTTATATGGATAATTGGATTTTGAAGATATAAATACTAATTTGGGGGGTGGAATTACATGGAAAGGAACCATATTAAATGTTATCTATTATCCAAGATGAAGGCTGACTATATGGAAATTAGATTTTTAATGACCAGTAAATGCCCTCACAGAGGAGAGTGAATTGGTGAAGTCTTTGAAATGAAGTAAGTCACATAATTAAGATATTATTTGTGATAGACCCAGCCAACTATAGGGCATTCAAAGCAGACAAAACAAAACAAAACTAAACAAAACTCCCAAATGAAACGAAACAAAAAGCTTTCTGGAGCAGATGAAGATGAAGAGAACTTTCCTTATGGTATGTAAGAAGTGGATAATGATTTCTTTACAAATATTGAATAGTATAAGTCCTAAATAAGAGGCAAAATGTCTTAGTTTCATCCAAATGTTGTAAATAAAGTTAAATGGGAACATGCGGTTATTTAACATTTCCATAGGACTGTTTTCCAGAAGATTTATAATAACTTGTTCCTGAATATTCATAACATCACTCTAAAGCATAATTTCCCATACTGGACCTGTGAGGCAGCAGGGATAGTGGAAGAATTCCAAGAGGGTCATGGAGACTGGAGCTTCAGTATTTTAAACAGCTGTCTGGTGGTGATAAAAAATTGAGGCTTGCAGGAGGAAAGTATAGTGCTCCCAACATCCTGCATTCCCTGGGCAAGTCTCCCCATGAGAGGTGGGACCCTTCTCAGGATCTGGCCTGCCTCCCTGAAGGATCCTAGGCTTGCCCATTCTCCTGTAGCATCAGCGACCACCTCTGGGGAGCATGGCATAGAAAAGGCTTTGGGGACCTGTTTGGATCCCAGCTGTCATCCCTACTGCTTGCTGGATGACTCTGGCACATTTCTTATCCTCTCTGAGCCCTAAAGACTACATCTGCAAAATGTTGGACAATTGCTGTGCAGAACTGTTACAAAGAGTAAAGAAGAGGAATTATGCAGTCTTTTTTGTGCCCAGTTTATCTCACTTAGCATAATGTCCTTAAGTTTCATCCATGCTGTTACACATTGCAGAATTGCCTTCTTTTTTAGAAGGATGTATAGTATTCCACTATATATGTATACCACATTTTATTTATCTGTTGATCTGTTGATGGACATTTAAGTTGTTTCCACATTTTAACTCTTATGAATAGTGCTGCAATAAACACAAGAGGGCAGATATCTATTGGAGATCCTGATTTCAATTCTTTTAGATAAATATCTAAAAGTGATATTTCTGGATTATATTATAATATTATTTTTAGTTTTTTGAGGAACTTCCATGCTATTTTCTAGAGTGGCTGTACCAGTTTATATTTCCATGAACAGCGTGCCAAGTTTCTTCACACTTATCTTTTTTTTTTTTAAATAGTTATCCTGACAAGTGTGAGGTGTTATATTATTTTGGTTTTGATGTACATTTCTCTGATAATTAGTACTATAGTCAATAATAATATATTGTACATATAGAAATTCATTAAGAGGATATAAAAGTGTTCTAACCACAGTAACATAAAAATAAAGTAAAACATATTTATACTGACAAAAATAAAATAAAATATACATTCATTTCGATGTATCAATAAAGAAAAGAATAAATAAGATATAACATTCTTCGCACATTTGAAGCATCCAAGGATTAGTAATTACTATTTATTGTTCCCATGGTCTCTAGGTGCTTCTCTGATGTTTCAGAAAATAAGTATGAGACTCTTCATTTGGAGAGCTGTCCTCTGACTCTCTCTGATAAAAATAAATGGAAGGTGCATAGATATGTATCTATAAATATAAAAATATAATATCACAAATATTTAAACACAGTACACAGGTCGAATGAAGTTTAATAAACCTTACATCATTCTCCTCATCATGATCTTTGGTTTACAGATTCTGACTGTCTTGCTAAGATAGGGCACTGGAAACACTATTTGACCTTTCTTCTGCTTTTATTCTTGAAAACTCCAGCTTTTGCAGAGGCTGGTGAGTTTTATTTTCCAGGATGATCAATCTTTCTGGGAGATGTAATTAAAATAAGATAAGATTTTTATTTTTAATGGACAGTGACTTCTTGTCTTAAATAGAAAATATACTCCTTCCAGTATGTTGATGGCCATTCCATCAGGAAACTGCCATTCACAGAAATTATCCTTTTCTGAAAATTTCTTCACACTTTCTTATGCTCCATGTCCTAATCTTTAAACTGGATTGAAGAAGAGGCTTGAAGCTACAAAATTCAATGACAGTGGTGATGCTGGTGGCATTTGCAGATCAAACATAGTCTTTTGGAGCATTACTATGTTAAAGGGAAGTGTTATATATGACTCAGATACTCAGTAACAATTAAAAAGTCATTATCTAATGTACTGATAGGTCAGGGAGAGGAGGAAGATGTCCTTGTGTGCAGCTCCCCAGCTGCAATCTCTGCAGGAGGAGAAACTACAGGTTGACAACTAAAAGTTGTGTTTCACCATTACAATTATATGTTGAAGGAGAATTTCTGCTAGTTTAGAATACAGCCCTGGGCCCTCTTCCCACATAAATTTCTTGCAAATAGCTGATTCAAAAAGACCTTACCTTGTTTAAAGATGAAAAATCAAAAACAAACCAGCATTATATCTACACATGAAAAAGAGAAAGAAGAGAAACAAATAATCAGAATTGAAAAAGATTAACTAGAAAAATAATGCCACAAAACAGATGAAATTTGTGACCTAACATACTGTCATAAATTAAAATAAAATACACAGTGAAGCAAATATCTTAAAAAAAAAATCCAGGATCTCTATACAAGATAGATATAGAATAGTTCAGGAAATATTTAGCAAGACAATAGCAAGTGAAACAAGAAATGACAAAACTTATTAAAGAAGGTGACCTAGAAATAAAGACCACAATGGAAGCAGCAGAAAGTAGATTATTCTGCTGGAAACATACTAAGTACTCACAGGATGCAAGTGAAGAAAGTGAATAAGAGTAAATAGAAATAAACAAGGTTTATAAAGTATTTGCGGGAAAGTGATTGGTATGAAGGGCAGATAGTAGATAATATATATCTAAAAAAAGTAAAGTGTGGAATAGAAATAATATTTTAATAAATAAAATTTTAGCACTTTCCACATATAAAAGACTCGACTCTTCAAATTGATGGGGGTTATTCTGTTGTAGGAAAAATTAATACAGAATGATCAACACTGAGATATATCTTAGAAAACTTATTGGATTTTTAAAAATATGAAAAATCCTTTGGGCTTTATAATAGCCAGATTATAGTACCTGTAAAGAGACTTGAAAAAACTCAGACTGGTCTTAGGTTTTACCACAGCAGCACGCAGAGTTAGAGGAAATCTGAACAATGTCTTCACGATCACGGGATTTTAAACCCAGCCAAACTATTTTCAAGTCAAAAAGTGGAGACAAACATTTCCTATACACAAAAACTGAGAAAATTTTAAGTCCCATTTATGAGACTCATTCTTTTTATTGTGCATTTTAGCACCATTCAACATAAAATAATGTAATTAATAAATTCAATTTAATTGAGACACATAAAACTCTATCTCTTGAGAATATACTTTTCTCAGTACTCTTGGAAAAAATTTGAGCATATATACAAGGCCACAAAAAAAACTTCAATAAATTCCAAAAATTAGAATGAATATGGAAAAACTTTACTGGTTACAAAGCAATTTATTTAGATACTAATAACAAAATTAGGGGAAAAAATTATTCCACCTGGAAATACTTTCTTATACAACTCTACCATCATGGATATACTTGAATATTATCTAAAAAATGAAAATAATTAAGTTAATGTGTATCAAAACCTATAGAACCGAGCTAAAGCAGAACTCTAAGAAACTTTAGAATTTTAATATTTATATTACTATAACAGAAACAAATAAAGCTCCTCAGTATAAATTTAACCAAAAAGTAAATATCTGACAAAAAATAGATTATATAGAACAAGATATCTTTAAAATGCTATTGAGAAATAAAAGACTTGAAAAAATGGAGAAACATACTATATTCCCAAAGACTTAAAGCTAAAACTTTAATTTTTCCTAAAATAAATTTATAAATAAAATGTAAAGGCAATGAGAATATAAGAGTTTTTTCAAAATTAGATTAACTCTTTCTAAAATTTATAAGAAAAATCAACAGGAATTATTTCATTTCTAGTAATAGTGGACTCAGTTATTTAACTTAACTGTTCCACTGAAAACAATGAAAAATTAGATAAAATAGTAAGCAAAGTTCTTCTTACATGCACTGAATAGCTGATAACAAGGAGCTACCAAAAAGGTCAGCTTTTGCTATAAACACCTTTGTTGATTAGTTTAAGTTGAATTGACTATGGTTTTAATGGACAAGACAGAAACATGGGCCAGGACACACCCAAGGTAGGAAGGAGGTCTCACAAAGGAGAGGTCTTAAAGGAGACTCTCACCTCACATTAAGCTGGGACTCCAGAGGTAGACATGCTCCTTTTTTCCCCTCTTGAGGGAACAATGGGAAGAGTTTCCTTGACACTAAGTAAATCAGGGAAAAGAAAAGAAAAAACCTGTCCCTGATAGGATGTCACCATTGAACTTCAGCTATTCACACACAGAATATAAATAGCAATGCTAATTTTATTTAAATAAATGAAAGATAAAATATCTGCAAAAAAATAAGAAACAATAAAAAATGACACAGTGAGTTTAAAAAAGACCAAATAGAACTTTAAGAAATAAAAAACACAGTAATAAATTAAAAAGTCGGTGGATGAATGTGACTTCAGATTAGACACAGTAAAAGAGAGAATGAGAGAACAGAAGATAGTGTAAACAAATTTACAGAACTGTAGTGCTAAATTTGTAGAGGCAAAGAGAAGGAAAATATGAGAGAGAAGTTAAGAGGTATGAAAGATAGAAAAGTTCTCTCTTCTCAAGGCAAGTCTCACCTCTCAAAAATGTAAATGATTTCAAAAAGTGTAATGGTGAAAGAATAAATCTTTAATTTAAACAAAAAAATCTCAGAGTAGTAAAGACTTTCCTATATATAACAAAAAACTGAAAAACCATGATATAATATATCGGTAATTTTAGAAATATATCTTACACAATGATATTATAAGTAAATAAAAAAATATTTACAGGGAAAATGTGCAGTTCATATTACTGATTAAATATAAATTTTCCTCAATGTATGAAGAATATAAGTAAATCATTTTGCAAATTATAATAAAATATTAATGTACAAAAGTACAAAATATTTCACCAAAACACAAACTGAAACTGGCTTATAATCCTATAAAAAGATGCTCAAGTTCATTGATAAAAAGAGAAATGCAAAATCAAACTTAAAAAAATGTCATGCTACTCTTCCACTATCAGATTGGCAAAGATAAAAACATTTAACAGTACATTGTGTTGGCCAGGATGTAAACATGCCGGTTCTCTCATACCTTGCTGGTAAGGATTTAACTTGCTACTGTCTTCTTGGAGAACATTAAGTTTTATGCACCATGATTTTAAGCCACATATTCTTTGACCTAGAAACTTTACTTCTAGGAATTTATCTTACAGTTATAGTCACAAATATATGAAATGAAGTGCTTAGGAATATGCATTACAGCATTATAAAAACAAAAGCTTGGAAGCAACTTAAATCCTTATCTTATCTAAGGAGAACTCTCCTGCCAACTATTCCTTTTTCTTTTTTCCCTCTGTCTTACCACCATATGTCTATATTATCTGGCACACTTATACTACCTCTCAGGCCCCTTACACATGGGAGAACCCTTTGGAGGACTCCTTTCTGCTCACTGACTAATTTTGCAAACAGTTCTAGGATATGGAAGTTCTTAGGCAATTAGGATTAGAGAGGAGCTGCTGAATGTAGAATCACTAACAACAATAAAGAATTATCAGCTTGATAACAGAAACAATAACAACAAAAAGAAACCCCCAAACGTATTTTTAAAAATCAAAAGAAAAAAGCCGAATCTGTAACTCCATTCACAATTCAATGACTTTCTTATTTTCTTCCTGTAAAATCTTTGAAAGTATGTTTTAACTCTCTTATTATACATATTAACCTTTAGTTTACTCTTCACATAGAAGTTCAAACTTTAGAGGGCCAATAATAATAAGCTTTGATTTGCCAAATTTCCTGACACTTTCCCAGGTCTTTTGTTTGGCCTTTTGTATCACACACCCTTGTTGCTATTGCTTTCATTCACTCTCCCCTCCCTGTGTGACCTTGTGATCTGGAAGCTCCTTTCCCCCTGGAGTGCCCTATCTCTGTCTCACTGATTTGGGATTTTGATGGCCTTCAGGACTCTGCTCTCCATTCTCTTTCTTCCTCTTGTGGGACCTCTCTCTTGGCACTCTCACCCACTCCTGTGGCTTCATTTGTCATTTATAATGCTTCCATCTGTCACTCTAAACCAACTTCTTCCCATAAATTTTAACTCAAGTTCTGTTCATGTTATATCATATGGCAGGATAACCTTGTTTGTCATGGCTGAATAATATTTCATTGTGTATATGTATCTTTTTTATGTTAAGCAAAGTCAGAAAGAGAAAGACAAATACTATATGAACTCACTTATATGTGGAATTTAAAAGCCACATTCATAGAAACAGAGAATGATGGTTGCCAGGGGCAGGGATTGGGGAAAAGGGGAGATGCTGATTAAAGGGTCCAAAGTTTCATTCATAATATGGATAAATTCTGGAGATCTAATGTACAGAATGGTGATTATAGTTAATGATACTGTGTTACATACTTGAAAGTTGCTGAGAGAGTAGAAATGGTAATTATGGGGCATGTTGGAGGTTAATGCTATGATGGCAACCATTTTGCAATATATAAGTATAACAAATCAACATGTTGTACATCTTAAACTTACACGGTTATATGTCAATTATATCTCAATAAAAACAAAAACCAAAAAAACTATTTTTTACCCAATCTTTAAAGCCCATTGCAAACTCTCCTCTGCATGAAACCTTTCTTACTCCCTGCATGCAGAATAGTGTCAGCCCACCTCCCACCATCTACTCCCATATATTTTCAAGGGGGCAAAAATGGGTTCTTGGGAGTCAAAAACTCCTACTCATTTTTGTGCCCAAACCATAGATCTATATAGAGTATATAAACAGATATATACTATAGCTGTGGTTCTAAAATTTTCATGATTAGGAAAAAATACTTTAAAAGGCTCTGTAAGGGGTAATAATTAAAAGAAGGTTGAGAAACACTGCTCAGAAAGAGACACTCAAAACCTAGTTAGTTACTTCAAAACCAAATGAACTCTTCTCCCTCATCTTGCTCCCAAGTTCCCACCCTACTCCTTCCATATTTTTATTTTTACAACTGACATTGTCATTGTCAGTGACTCAGTACTCATGATGGATCCTCAGTCATATTTGGTGAACTCCTGTCCCTCACTCACCATGTCTAATTATGTGAAACCTGCCTGGCTGTATACCCTCCACCATTCTCATGCTTGTCTCTTCACACTAGTCCAGCCACCTGGCCTCATCGCCTCTTGCCTGGACCACCACAACAGCCTCCTAAGTAGTTTTTATCCATTCCCCACTCCAATCTATCTTTCATTCTGTCATTAGAGAAAATGTTCTAAAACACAAACTCGTTATTTAATTTTATATATCCATAGTTCTATTCCTGTTTGCTTAAAATAGAAAGGTCTTTTGCCATTTCCTGTATTCTCCTACAGCCAAGTTCTATTTTAACACAATTGGCTGTGGGTTTTCCTCAGAATCCATTCCATACTGTCATCCATTTCTGTATTTTTTGTATTAAATCTCCTTAGAATTCCTTTCTCCTCTCTTTTTACTTAAACTCCTATTCCAACCTCAAGGCCCAGCTCAAATGTTACCACTTGTATTGAGTTTCCCCTTACATGATTCCTGGCAGAATCATTTGTTGTTTTTGTTGGCAATCTACAGTGTGATGTCCATGTTTATAAAACAGTGAATGTACCACATAGTTTTTCAGCTGTCCTCCTTACTGGACTAAATTTTGAGAGCGAGGACACTTATCAAATCAATACATTTATTGTGAAAAATACTCCTGTTTGTGAGGCATTGTGCTGGATGTCAGAGCAGCAGCAGTGAATGAATAAGCCCTGCCTCCATGAAAATCTGGTGGGGAAGATGGAAATTCAGCACATTAATTTAACAAATAATTATTTAAATACAGTTATGATAAATGCAACACAGGAAAATCATGGGATGGTATAAAAATAAGGAACAGGAAAATCCACTTGTATTTGAAGGGGTTGAGAAAGCTTCTTTGGAGAAAAGACCTTTAAACCAAAAAACAAGTAAGTTAGCCAGGTAAAAAACTGAAGGGAGGAGAGATATCCAGGCAGAGGAAATATCACATGAGGATGCTCTGTGGTAAGCAAAAAAGCCTGAGATTGTGGATGACCTGAAATAAAACAAACAAACCCACTAACAAGCACATGTGTGTCTGAGGCATGGTGAGACAAGGGAGATGGCTGTGAGATGACACTGTGAATACCAAATAAGTAACTATTCGATGGATTCATGAGGGAAGGAGTTACTTCCTTAACAGGAAAGGGAATTTTCATACTGTTCCTCTACGTACTTCTTGGTGCCACGTAAATGTACCACTGACCTGGATCTGCATGATGATACTTTTGTCTTTGTTTTCATATTACCTGAATATAGACTCAGAAGTATTTTTCTATGACAAAAAAAAGGACCAAAAATTCTGTTAGAAATAAATGATTTATATTCAACACTTTCTAGAAATACATCAATTTCATTATGTATTATTTTGAAAACTCAACATCATTTTACAAATGACTAACTGTCTTGCAAGGTGTGATTTTTCAGGACGTAACCTCCATGTCTAGTGCTTCGGTAAAATGGTCCCAAATTGAGTAAGAGCATTTCCCTCTACCTGAATCTTTGGGGTCAAGTGTCAGTCATGTGGATATGAACATAAAGCAAAGAAAATATGGAAACAATATGCTCAACTTTATGACTCATTCTCTCATGAGCAGTTTCATCCTGCAGCTTCTCTGTGGGTAGTTGCCATTTTGTATAGCATATGTTTGGGACACTAGACATCCCACAGCTCTTTCCACACCAGAGTCTTTTGATTGTTGCAAATAGAAATGGAGTTGAGTGAATTGGCTTGTTAAAATAGACCAGCCCCATGTTCAAGGAGTCACGTACATGTACATGGGGCTACCAACAAAAATGACTCACCCAGGGAGATATGTAGATTGCTGTGGAAAGAGAGATGAGGAGACTAAAAATAACAGTTCCACTGAAGGGTGGAGCTAAAGGCTGGTATTGTGTCACACTGCCTGCTGTTTCTGAAAATTCCCCCTAGTTAAAGTGGGAAATAGAATCATAGCTGTAGATACACGGCCTTGGGGAAGACATATTAACCTAAAGGGCTCTGGCCAGGTTCAGCTTTTAGGAGAGGTGTAACAGGTGTCCACCGAGGCAGGGATTTCAAGATCATCAAGGGTTCTCTATCACTTCTTCCCTGACACTGATGCCTTACAGCCTATGACACTAAAGAGTGTCACATCTTTACCTAATAAATCAGAAGCATAACACATTGGGCTATTACTAACAATACATTCAAAGGTTGTTGGGGTTGCAAGAATGTTCAGACTTTATTTTCTTTTACTTTCTTTTCTCTTCCTCCTGTTGTTCCCTACACTCTATGGGAGCAGGGACCTTGTTTGTACTGTTTCCAGTTCTAGCACAGAGTAAGAGCTAAATAAATATTTGCTTAAGGAAAAATGGAAGGAATGTATCTAGCTCAGCCCTCTTGGTTTGCAGACAAGGAAACTAGACAGGGAGCAGAAACTTGCCCATGGTCATGCAACCAGTAAGCAGAAGTGGGAGTGAAGCCAGGTCTCCGCTCCTTACCCAGTGTTATCTCTACTCCAATGAGCTGTTAATAGGACTCAGTGTGGCTACAACTGTTGTGTTGAGGGCAAAGGAGACCATATATGAGGTTACTGGACACTAGACTGAGAATATCATATAAGATGGTCCAAAAAGTAGTAAACTTAGGTAAGGATAAGGTGGAGAAATCTGGAGAAAGTAAAAGTTTCTGGAGAGGCAGAGGCTGGTGGCTCATTTGTGCCAGATTATGGACTTGACTATATGGGTACAGTTTTACAGTGTTTAACACTAATAGTGTGTGTGTTTTTTTTGCATTTTTTTTCTTTTAATAATCAGACAATATTTTATATCTGTACATTGGCAAAGAGCCATAAAGAAGAGCATCCAAACAAAGAGGAGAAAAGCCAGACTGGCGAGTGAGCTGGCTGGGAAAGAAAATCCAGATACTTTGCCTTTGCATCTCCATGGATGAAAGAATTTAAAGTTCACTGTGGGGGAAGAGGAGGCAAGGGGAGGGGAGAGGCCTTTAAGGAATCACCAGTGGATACAAAAATGATAATTTTTGAAGCTGGTTTGCATTTAGTTTCACATTGTCTTGTCTTAAGATTTCTCTGAAGTGAAAGGCTTCTGAGAGGTCAGGAGCCCTTATAGGAAGAAACAGCAGGGAAAGGCTTGGGGCTAGGAGTGGAGGGAGAGGCAGGAATTGCCACCACTTCTGGGGTCTCCTGGCCCTGCACACTTCCCATCTCTCCCCATTAACTGCCCCCCCCGTCTCTCCCCCAGCTGCCCAGACGGGGGAGCTGTGCCCTACCTGGCTCACTGTCCAAGTCCCAGAATAGATGGGTTCTATTTCTGTCCCCAGCTAATGGGATAGCAGGTTTTGACTTTGAGTCACTGATGACCATGCTCAACTAACAAGTCTGGGAGCAGCTCTGGACTTTGCTTAGACTGAGTGTACCGTTTAATGTGAGAACACCACCAGATGTTTGATGACACATTTATGTTGAGCCAATCCCTCCAATCCCAAATCTGTGTATTTAGGCATGGAATGAACAATTATTTGAAAATATCCTCTTCATTAATCAAGCTATTGAATGGAGAAACCCACCTGATTTACCTGAAGGTTATAGCCAGAGCAGGTTTTAGAAGCTAGGTACTCAAGCAGCTTATGGGATTTCACCTTAGAGGTAATGAAGCTCCATCAGCTGAAGTCAGGTGAGGCTGGTTAAGGAATATCCATAAAGTGGAAGTAATTTATATTATTAATTATATTATTAATTTTTTAAATTAAAAAATTTTAAAATCACAGTCTTCTGATTGTCAAGAACATTACTTGAAGGAGTCTGAGAGGTCTATTTATTTCAAATCTAGTTTGTAAAGCATAGACATTCAAGACAACAGGACTCCCACACAAAATTTGGGAAGGCAGAGGCTTTTTTTAAAATTTGTTTTTAAAGCATTTTAGTGGAAGAACATATTCTAAACATATAATGAATAAGGATGTATGCCAACAGTACCAGTAATAATAATGACAATAATGACTGAGAAAGAATAAAGAATGAAGGAAGCAGAAAAAAACTCAAGATAGTACTGACAGCTACTCAGATGGCAACCTACATAAATTAGTCAGTTTCCTTATCAGAGATTTACATGTTAAAACTACTTGATACAACACAGCAGGAAATTGAACAAGTGATTCTATGTCCAGACTTGGAAACAAAAATAACAGCTCAGAGCCTGCACACATTAGTTTGTTCAAACTTGCACTGATAAAAGTCTTTTTGGCTGGGGCTGTAGTGTGCAGTTATGAGACTAGAGGGTTTGGTTGTGGGATGATTGACACTAAAACAATTGCAAATGCTTCATACAGGAAAATGTTTTTGATGACAGTTTCAGCTGGTCCTTGATAACCACTGAGATGATGCAGAGTGTGAGATACTGCATATAATTTAGCATCCTTCATGGTAAAGAAGAAAGAAAACCTAATTCATCAGCTCTGCAAAGCATGTTTGCCTGTTAATTAGGTGTATGGTCACCTTATATCTAATGCACACACTCCTGCTCACACTCACACACAGATACTTCACATCCTTCCCTTACATTTGTACCCATTCCAATGTTTTTTAGTAGTTCCTCAAGGATGAGAACAGTTTTGAAATTTCTGACTTGTAACGTTAGGGATAAGCAGACATATGCTTGTGGAACCTTTGGGCCAGGACCCCATGCTTCCTCCTGGCAGCCCCAGACGCTTTTCCAAACAGTCTCCCTCTGGCCTCCAAGAGTTCCCTTGCATACCACATGCACATTCTATTTATATGCTTCTTTGTCCTGAACAAGATTTGGCCTCATTGTGTGGGAGCAACACCAGAAAAGAAAAACAAAACCCATCCACTGAGAGAAAATGGATATTGTGGGAGCTTGGAGAAATTTACATACTTTACTTATTCCATTTTCTGGTGATGTCAGAGCCAAAGAATATGCCTTAAACAAAAAATTACACACATGCATTAAAAAATGCAAGGGCTCACCAGCTTTGTCCTTCAAGCAGACTGTCATGAAAAGGAGAAATGTAAATACTTCCTTGACTATGTGTCCCTCCTCACCTCTTTCATTTCCCTCATCGTCCCCCTAAAGAACCTAACAAATTAGTCCAGACTCCATTTGGATAGAATTAAGGACTTGTCTGCAAAAGGGTGAGGGGTATTAATGAAGATGGGTGGGGGGATGGGAATAGAAGTGGGGGGCGGGAATGTGGTGCTGAGTCTGGGTGACCGGCTCCTGCATTTTATGGAGGCAGAGAGAAGGGTCCGCTGACACTTTACAGATTGGGTGTAATGTTCAGGGAATTTGGCATTTCTGCCACAGGGCTCTGGCTGCCCTGCTAACTGCTTTCTTTTTCCCTGCTGGTAAAAGTGCAGGAGAAAAGGGTTAAATAAATGTTTGTGATATGATAAGGTGCTTGTTTATTCAAGGAATGACAGATTATTGGCTCCAAAGGCAGCCCTGAAAAATAGTACAAAGGAACTGGCTCACCCCTTGCGGATGATGTGATTTCCTCCTCAGATTCTGCTCTTTCCTAGGAACAATTTGCTCTGGGAATGAAGAAGGATGATTTCCTTGCAGTCGGAGATAGAAGGCATTGGCATGAAGGGTTGGAGGCCCAGAAGCCACCTGAGAACTGGGGTGGCTTATCTCGGGGAATGCTTCTCTCACTGCCCCAGTGCGGGCCCAGCAAAGACCTCAGGTTCCAGCACCCATGGGCTAGCTCACCATCCCCAGGAGACTGTAGGGGCAGGTAGCCTACCCCCTGTTTCTCAGTACATGGGAAAAGGATTTACTCAGGAGGGGAATTTATTCCTCAGGAAATCTTGGGTGCAAGGTTTTCCTCTAGACACAGACAACCGGGTGCATCCCACAACCATCCGGACACTGTGAACACAAGTGCACATGATCTCACGTACTTTTGTGTATTTACATGTAAACATACATGAACATTTACATGAACATTCTCCTGTTGGGCTCTAGTTATTTCATAGGTGGTCCTGGAAGAGAAATCAGCTCCACTTCCACCAACAGATCTTCACTTAACCTCTGAGTCCTTTTTCTGAGGGAGGAAACACCAATGACTGCCAGCCTTGAAAATCAGAAAGGCCTGGCCTGGGGGTGGCCTGGAGGCAGAAACCCTGAGTGCTGTTTGAGCTGGGTACTTGGCTGTTCATCCAAAGTTGCTCAGTCTACGACCCCCTTCCAGACACCTATTCATGCTGGCTCCTGCTTGCAGGAAAAGGGCTCCAAGCTGCACGTGCCATCTACCAGAACTCTTACTAGGCCCTCCTCACCCTTCTCCTAGCATGCTATGGAGAGGTTGTTTGCATACTTGCCTAGAAGAATGGTTCTGACAAGATGTTTGGCATAGTTCTCATTTGAAAAGAATTTGGTGCCAAACAACAAGAAAAAAAAGTTGTTGTGATTAAACTGTGTTTTTTCCAGGATCTTGGGAACTACTGTGTGATTTTCACAATAGCCCGCTGCCTTATCAGCCAAGGTGCTTGTCTGTAAGACATAAGGCACCAGCCTGGGGAACCCAGTGCCCTTCAGACATGATGACTAAGGCTGACTGCAGGGATGTTATCAAATATCCACATTTGGGCTATTTTTATGATTGCATTCAGTACTAATAGGGCTTGTTGAGTGTACACAGCCATGTGTTCATTCTTGAACTACACAAGATAAGATCCCTGTCCCAGGGAGCTTACTGCCTGACTTTTGTAAAAACCAGATGGCAGAAAATGGTTTCCCTCTGCCCATCAGCAGTGATTGAAGGGGTGGAGATGAAAAGGGGTGCAGTCAATTCATAATTCTCCCAGGGTGGGACCTCTGCTTTGGCATTTATCCCATGTGACATTTTAATCATGGACTGTCTTTCCCCCATCATCTGCTACTCTATAAGCTCCATCACCAGGGGGCTCTGAGACTCCAACCTAATTTAAATATCAGCTTAATTAAAGCATCATTAGATATTTAAAGTTTCCTTCCACCATACATAGGCACACATTATACACATACACACTCACAAATATACTGTGGAGTCCAAAACTAGTCATAAATTGTTTTTGGACTGCCAGTAGGGACATCAGAATGTGTAGACTTGACTTATCATTGTCAGTCATGTCTGAATTATATGCTGTGATAATGGATTAGGAGGGACCAGCCAGGACACCTGATCATGTCAATCGTGTTTCTGGGACAGCTTTGGTCTGAGTTTGCCCCCTACTGAGAGAGTTAGCAGAACAATGGGGAAAGGCCACCTTGACCTGCACACCAGTACTACTGTTCTCAGAAGAACCTCCCTGCATGTGAGCATGTCAGTGACCTTGTGCTTCAGGAAAGTCCCCTAACTCTTCAAGGCATGCAACTGTGAGTTTCACTGAAGAACAAAAATCTACTTTTTATGTTGACACGGGAACAATCTTACACAGGCACTTCCAGCTTTGCTCTGTGTATAGGCTCAGCAGACTCCCATAGCCAGAAAAGGCTGTGAAGTAGAGAGTTGCAGGTGCTTGCAGAGCTGCTAGTGTGCAAATGAATCAGGGAACCAGGGATACATAGGCAGGGACATGACAGTTTGTCATATGTTTCTTTTTTCCCACCCTTCCTTCCTTCCATCCTATTAGTAAGGAACTCCTATTATGGAATTTGTAGGCTTGCACTAATTTGTTTAAGGAAAGATATAAACAAACAAATAAACAAACAAACAAATAAGAAAAGGGAAAACAAAGGGTCCATTTCAACCTCATTTCCTCTAGGAAATCTTCAAGTTTTCACTCTCACCTTCTACCTCTCAGCCTCAGTTAAGTGTTCATTCTATCATTTTAGTAGCACACTGAGGTCACTCCCACCTACATCTATCACCTTGACTTGTAATTATCCATTCTTTTGTCATCCTTACAAATCAAGGCAGTCTTTCCCTTCTTTATTTATTTTAATTTTTGCATTTCTTGTGCTAACTTGCTTGGTACACTGATAGGTACTTAATTAATCTCTAGGAGATGAAGCAAAGGTGTTTTTGAATTATCTAATACTTATCTCTAAAAGATTAAAGGTTTGGCATTCAAGAAGAGAACTTCCAACCAAGTTACCTTGGAGCTTTGGTGACTGATTTTGAGAAATCTTTGAGTACCTTCTCAAAACTCAATTGCCAAAGCTCAGTGATTTTCCAATATCAGGATTCTTCTTGTGCAGAAAAAAGGTGGACTCCCCATAGAGTCCAATGAAGTAGAAAACTCAGATATTCAGAATAAAATCAGCATCACAGAAAGTTAGAGTGTCTAGCATAAAGTGGTAGCTCATTAAATAATTATTTCCATTGTTGCAAAGAGAAATCAGAGAACCTAGGAAAACCATGCCTTTGATCCTCTTATAGTCTACTGTGTAAGAAAAGTTATGGAGAACAGGGTAAAATGGCACAGACAATGGAAGCTTCACTCATCTTGTCTTGTGACCACATCAAAGTGGAAATGGAGACATGGAGCAAACAGCAAGCAGAGTCACCTGGGGGGTCTAGATAAACAGAAGCACAAAATCTAGGGCAAGAAATAAGAAGTCACCCTGCAACAGTTGGAAGTAGGAGGGAGTGAAGACATGAGGCTGCCTGGTCCCCAGCAGCTGAGTGGGATGGAGGCTACAGGAGCCAGCAGCTGTGGATGCCTTTTAAAGGTGCCGTGTTCACAACTGGACTTTTGCAGTGACAGACCTGTTTGCTCTAAGCACTGAAGCTATGTTGGCTGCTTGAGGGAGACCAGGGACTTATAGGGTGACACTGTGTTGTTGGAGCAAGGCTCTTTCCTGGGTAGAAGTGCCGCAGTATTCATTGTTACTCTATTGAGTCTTCCCCACTCCCAGTGTGTAAAGGTAGGCTCTGCCATAGCTAAGACGTCATCAAACTGTATAACAGAGGTTGCTCAGCCCAGAGGATTCCTTGAAACTCTGCCTCCCCCAACTCATGGCCCCACCCAAGCCACATCCAGTTGTGTTCTTGGTGAGTCCTGTGTAACTTGCTGAGCAGCTCCAAGACTCACACTCGTGGCAGCTGACTTTGGTTTCTGGCATGGCTTCTTGAGGCAACTATAAGCACAGCATCTGTGGATTGCTTGATGAATCTTAACAGGTGGCCCCAGAGGGGCACAGACTGGGGCTAAACTTGACTTACAGCTGAACCCCTCTCTGGACTGTGCCACTGAACATCTACTACACAAAGCCACACTAATGAAGTCAGGAGATTTAGGAGCTTTGCTTAGTACATAGACACAGACATAGAAAGGCAGCCATAATGGGAAGACAAAGAAGCAGAAACCATATGAAAGAATAGAATGCAGATCAAAGAAAAATGGAGTCAAGTAATCTCACAGATGCAGACTTCAAAATACTGGTTATAAAGCTGCTCAATGAAATTAAGGAAAGTTTAGATAAACTCAGTGAGAACTTCAGTAGACATTAAAAAAAACAAACATTAGAATGGAATGGAAATTATAAACGAGAACCAGTCAGAAATGAAGAATACATTATTTGAGTATATTAGAGGGAATCTACAGAGAGGAAGAAGAAGAGGATCAAACCACCAATATAGAGGATAGGGAAGCCAAGGTCACTCAACCAGAACAGCAAGAAAAAAGTAACCAAAAATAACAATATAAGGAGCCTATGGGACAAAATTAAGTGTAATAACATCAATGTCATAGGGGTACCTGAAGAGGGAGAACAATAAGTTGAATATATATATGAAAAAATAATGATCAAAAACTTCTCTAACCTGGTGAAGGAAATAAACATACAACCCCAGGAAGCTCAGAGTCCCCCCAGAATGAACCCAAAGAGGCCCACACCAAGATACATCACAATTAAAATCCAAAGGTTAAATACCAAGAGACAATCTTAAAAGAAGCAAGAGAAAAGCATTTAGTTACCTACAAGGGAGCTCCCATAAGACTGGCAGCTGATTTCTCAGCAGAAACTTTGCAAGACAGAAGGGCTTGGCACAAAATATTCTAAGTGTTGAACATCCAGGATCTACAACCAAGAATATTTTATCCAGCAAAGCTATCATTTAGAGTCAAAGGACAGATAAAGAGCTTCCCAGACAAAAATAAACTAAAAGAATTCATCAATACCAAGCCAGTATTACAGAAATTGTTGAAAAGACTTTTTTAGGAAGAAAAAAACATGTATCAAAAACATGAATAAAGAATGGTAATAACTAAATATTTATTGACAAGTAATTCAAATAGAAAATAATTAAGTTCTCCAACCAAAAGATAGGGAAGCTGAATGAATTAGGAAATAAGACTGCTAATTTGTATTTTTTTCCTAGTCCTTTTTCTGTGAATATTTTTAAATAGTTTAGGTTACATGGAATATAGTAATTTTAATTTTCATTTTCTATCACTATAATTCCAACTTTTAACATGAAGGCAGTTGTACAAACTAATATTTATAAAGTATTTCCTAAAGCATTTGCCATTCATACTATCCTCAAATAATCTAAATTTCTTATTTCTTGGCCCTGAGTCAAGAGAGGCCATCACGGCATGGCAAACTTGGTCTGACTTGCTTAAATCCACTGTAAATTTATAATTAAAATTTTAAAATGATTCCCTGGTGTTAAGCCTTCAGCTTGAAAAAGAGATAGATTTTTTAACATGAAATTTGCTGTCATGTCTGCTTTAAGGATGTTGTTGAGGTCTTGTCCACTATATTAGGCAATGTCTCCTTTAAGAAACCAGTAGAGAAACATTTTCTCATAGTTATTACTAAAAATGTCTTGCTTTTCCTTAAAAGATATCATGAGTTTTTAGAAACCTCATTGACAATGCAAATCAAGTAACTCGATGTATTTTCTTCTTTTTATTGTCCACTAGGAGAATAGAGCTGAAGTTTTAGTACATGAACTAATATATGTTATAAGGTGTTATATATAGACCTATATTGCCTTTTTTTAACATAAAATTTTTATTCCAGGCAATATTGGTTCATACACTAAACAATACAAATGATACCAGTCTAATCTTTCAAAGTCTTTATTTAAACAGCAAAAGATCAAGAAATAAACTTTCTTTAACATGTACTATATATACTAGCCACAATATAGAACTTTATAGCATGTGTTTGTGTTCTAAATTTTTAGCTGGCTTGGTCTTATTCTATTCTTATTTTCTCTTTTCCCTGTATAATATTTATATATTCACACTCACACACATATACATATATATTCACACACATATATAAATAATATATGTATATGCATATATTTCTACAATGTACTATCTCTTATGGTATAATAATTTGTGTAAAATTTTTTGAATGAGAAAAGGTATCAATAAGCAAATTGTTGTATAGACGATGAGAAGGGCCAGTCTGGAGGTGGGGAGATTAGTTACTGAAGTATGACAAAGTGATAGGCAATGCTAGTTTGAGCTAGGGCCATGAATGTTCACATGGAGAGAAGGGAATAGAACTAAGAAATATTTATAAGGCAGAAAAATCTCAAGTTACTGACTGATTATTTGGGATGGAAAGAGAAAAGACCTCTATCTAGGTTTCTGGCTTAGATTACATTTACGGATTAGGTCAGGCAATGGTTTGGGAGAAAATGAAGCATTCATTTTTGAACAGACTAATTTGAAGGAAACTGTCTAGGACAGCCAGATGGAGATGTTCAGGCTTTTTCTACCACTCCATTAGTTTCTATTTATGTTAATTTGCTCCCATTATTTTTCTCAGCCTGAAATAAAGCCACCTTTGCTTCTAATCCTGACTGAACTTGAGCCATCTTTCTGGGCCTAGTTGAATTTCTACACTTTCAAGAAGTATCTTTGCCCACTTATTCTGACTTCCAATAGCAATTGTCAGTAGTATACAGTTGATCTTTGAACAATTCAGGGGTTAGGGTCACCAACTCTCCCCACAATAAAAAATCCATATATAACTTTTGACTCCCCAGAAACTTAACTACTAAGAGCCTACAGTTGACTGAAGCCTTACTGATAACATAAGCAGTCAATTAATACATATTTTGTATGTCATATGTATGATTACTATATTCTTACAATAAAATAAGTTAGAAAAAAGAAAATGTTATTAAGAAAATTGTAAGGATGAGTAAATACATTTATAGTACTGTATGTATTTAGTGAAAAATATCCTTATATATGTAGACCTGTTCAGTTCAAACTCATATTGTTCAAGGGACAAATATTTTTAAAGCAGAGACTTGAAGGCCTCATGTTGCTATTCCACCTGTGTTATATTATAGGTTAAATTGCTCTGCTTATTCATTCAAGGAGTATTTAGTGTGATCCATCCATACATCCTGTGCTTGGTGATAGACACACAGATGGCAGGTGTGGTTCTGGCCCTCAGAGAATTGACTGTCCATTGGAACACAAACAAGTCTCTCTATGCCTCTTGAGGCACACTTCTTTGCTGTTTCTCAGGGTATCTTGCTTAGGCTACATACAATGTTACACCTTAGCAAATAGCATATCAACTAGTAGATTACTGATTCAAGTTTAAAGAAAAGAAACTCCATAGCAAACTTGGGTGGGTGAAATCTGATGTTTCTCTGGGACACTAAAATTCTCTTCTTATACAATGGAAGTCATAACAACAAATCATGCCCGCCCTGTCCCTAAAATATAGATTTCATATGCTTGGCAATGTTAGGCCTGCTTCTGCTATGCCTGCACCCCAAAGTAGGCAAAATCTTATCTGAAGTGTTGGCGTGATGGCAATTTTTTGCTCTTGCAGGGTGGACCTGGTTTTTAATAGCAGCCAAGAGGAATTCCAGTCATGGCAGTAAAGACCTTTTCTACTCAGATACACGAGGCATAAAAGATGACTTTAGTAGCATTACAGAAAGTAGTGAGCTGTGAGTTGGAAAGAGTTATCTTCAGGCTCTGATCTGCCCTTAATTAACTGCTTTGACTTGGGAAAATTGCCCTCTACTTCAGTGTTCCAATTCACAAAAGCTAGAAGGGTGATATATTAGGACCTTTGTATTCTTCTCCATCTGTTTTCTTTTGTGTGATTAACAAAAAAGTCTGTAGTTAAGAGTTTTACAGAATGATTGTTTCTCAGAGTGAGTTATCTTGTGCTCTAATCATGTCGATGAGAAGATCTAGAAGGTATAGAGGTAGAAACTACCAGCTTTAGAAATTAGGCAATATTTGGATGTGTTGTTGAAAGTTGTCTTGGAAAAACTTTTCCACTGCATGAGAATGATTTGTTAAGAGGGCCTACAGTGTGCCTGGCTGAGGTGGTGTCCCAAAGTCTAGACATCTCCAGGTTGTTGCACTGGAGCATGAGGGGGTAGCTGAGGGCCCTCAACAAGGCCAGAAGAAAGAAGCTCTGGGCCTGAAATAGAGAACTTCAGTCTTGGCCCCACTATTTGTCACGTATTAATGGGGCTTGAGACAAAGTTAGAGGTCTTGCTAGTATTCAATCTCTTTACTTAAAAAATAAGGGTTTCTCTTCAATTTCCCATCTAGCTCTAACATCTATAACCTCTTATAAACTGTGTATGCATGTGTGTGGTTTGTAGGAAATGCTTTATTTAAAATTCCAAGCTCTTTTAATTTTCATAATGATAATGTGTGACAATTCCTAACATTCTGAAAGCACACAGTTTTTCAGCTTTCTTTAGTGCACCATGGAGTTGTGAAACTCACCCAGGTTTTAAAAGCTGAGTCTAACTTCTACCACTGCCACCTTTTAACTGTATGGTTCTGGGAAGTCACTTCTAATTTACAAAATTCATTTACCTTGTCTATAAACTGAGCATTATAATATCACTGGTACATGCTTTAATATCACTGGCGATAAGTGACTGTAAAGGTGTTGACACAATCCATCTTTAACAAACAGTAACTCTTATAATGCCTATAGGTTTAATAAAGACATTTGAGTCTACAAATGAAATGACCAATGGATGAACAGTGCTGTCGTTTTTTTTTTTTTTTTGGCTTATTCCACAAAGAAATCAGGTAACAATTTCTTGATGTAGGAGAAAAAAAGAAATGCACAAATTCTACAGGCTCAGTTTCTGCACTTATAAAATCAAGGAGTGCACCAAATGATTTTTAAGTCCTCTCTATGAGTCTATAATTTTGGCTCATAAACTGGATCTGTATGTAATTCCAAAGTGATACAAACAGATAAATTTCAAAATGGGGTTTGAAGTAACAGCAACATCATTGCAATAAATTAAAGTATGACTACTTTAGAGAACCATGTTCATTTGGATGTATATTCAAGTCAGGTTATTTTAATAATATGTATTCAGTGCCTACTTAGCTACATCCCAGTGGGTTGGTTACATTTTGTAGCCACACCTCAAACATGTGGGAAGAACAGGAAAAGATAGAGACTGTATAAGGTAGGTCAGGACAAAGGCAAGGTGATCAGGGAAGGCTGAGTCCATCTTCTCCTGACCGGATAATGATTTGCTTGTATAGCATATCTCACTTTTCACAATGAATATATTCCTGAAAATAGTTTAGAAGCATTTGTAAATTGAATTATGTTTTAAATGAAACATAGGCACGTCTTATTGAAAACACTTTCATCATAAAACGTTTGTAAAAAGGGACGTTATTCTCTAATTTCAAATCTATGTTGGATCTGCTTAAAGGAAAATTCACTCTAGTTCTTTTCCTGGAGAGGAAAAGTGATGTCAAGCCACCCTGATGAGATCCCGGTGTGGGAACAGCTTGTCTGGCCTCCTGGGATTTTTGGGGAAAGTAGATGGAGAGAAGGAATAGATGCATATTCCAGAATTGGACTTTGAATGGGCCTTTGGCCAAACTTGGCTCAATTTCTCAACTGAAAGAAAGCACTGATCAAAGCTGAATGCTGACTCAAATCCAACTTACTTTGGATATGTCATCCTCTGCCAGGCATGTTCAGCACCCTCTCCCTAAGGCACTTACCTCACCAGGAGAAGAAAATGCTGAGAGAAGAAGCTTTGCTTTTTCTCACTTCTACTGCCTAGTTCCAATTTTTGCACAGCTCCCATAATCAGGGGAGGGGAGGGGAGAGGAGCAAGTGACTGACAAGTGGGAGGAGGAGCAATAGGACCACCCGTGAGGATGCACCCATAGAGAAAGCCAGGAAAAGCCAAGAGGGAGTCATTGTAGAAGAAGAAAACAATTTGACAACTTGAGGGCTAAGGAAAAAATGAGGAAGGGTTTCAGAGGAACCTCATAAACACAATGGAAAAGAAAGGGGAAGGAAAAATTCCAAGATGGAAAGTAAGGTAGGAAGAGATACTCAGAGCTCCTTCGGCTCTAACCCAGACCCCAATTTCAAGCCTTCTTGCTTTAGAAAAAATGTCTTGTAATTAACTCTTCAATGTGAAGCCCAGTGTGTAGAAATTTCCTTTAACTGTTGCTTCTTTACATACTTCTGCAATGACAAGGAATTTAGGCATGATAACTCATTTTCCAGAAAAATTCATGGCAGGATTTCTCACTGTGCAGAGGCTACATTTGCAAGGGTAGTTTGCAACAGGAATGACAGGCTAAAATGTTGGTGGGTTCAAGAGGAAGAGGGCTTAAAATTCAAAATGAGGTTGGTGTTTAATTTTGAAGTCAATATAAATGTAAGGAATATAAGAACTGTGTAACTGAGATATGGTTCCATATTCCAACATGTTCTACCTTGGAGAAAGAGAGTATGCAAGCACACACACAAACACACATACACATGGGACACACAAATGTCCACTTCACGACCCCATTTGTCAGTGCAGTTCTGTGAGAGAATAAGATTGTTTGTCTGAATTTTAATTCTTCTGAATTCCCTACCTTCCTGGAGATAAAATCCTCAGGCATAAGAAACAAAGAGTAGCAGGATCACATATGTAAATGTGTAAACAACCTTTGGGAGATAACCAAAGGTAAGTGTCAACATATTTAACTGCTAAGTCACAGGACCAACCAATTAGATTTCACCCTGGATGTAAAAACCCTTATCAGCCCTAAAGGTAACATTCTCATAGCAGTAGTTTCTTCACAGAGATGTTTGCTTACTTGTAACTATATACTTAATCATTTAGTGTTATTTGTTTAACATCTGTCTTCTTCTCTAGATAGTAAGCATATTGAAGGGCTTCTCTAGATACTCAACAAATTGAAGGTGCTCAATAAATCTCTGTTATTTAAGTACAAATACCATACCAGCAAGCCATATAGAAAACAGCTCATCTTGCTGTGTATTGACTAATTTAAAAGAAGTGGCATAGAGCAGTGGAAGAGCTATGGGTATCAAAACAGCAGCTCTGTTTATGCTTTGGTTTTGCTGAGAATGTACTGTGTGACTGGTCACATCACTCTCTCCACCCCCATCTCTGCCTCCTTTGCTATGAAATGACCAGAGTGAATTTGGTAATCTCTGAGGCTAATTCCTTTTCTAATAGACTGTGACTAAGCTTGCCTATAAAGTGAAGAGGGGAGATTTATCTGTGACCAGAACACAATACTAAGAATTTATAAAAACTACCAAATACTGCTTAGAGAAAAAAGTGGAAACAAAATTTTGTATAAAATATGCTTGAGTTGCATTGCACAAATATTTTTTTTCTGAGAGAGGAAGACCATAGGATATGATTACTTAGTCCACCACCATGCTTCCTGGGCAGCTCTGGCAAAGCTAAAGATACCTATCACTCTTGTTCAAGGTCCATTTCCTACTGAGTTGTCACACTGTTGAATTATTGTTGAGTTGAAGTCCAAAGGGGGAAATATTTTGCAATCTAATGTTGGACCCTGGAGCTATACAGTCATGATTACTGATACAGGTTTTCTCAGAAACACTCAGTGCATTCGGGTTATACCGAGGAACCCTTGTATTTATATGTTATTTCATGTTACTGTGCTTTCATGAACATTTTATCAAATGTATGAGTGGAATGGTGTTTTTTTTTTTGCCTCTTCTTGAACCATTTAAGTGAGGCTTTTAAAATAATTTAGTTTAAAAAGCACTTTAGGAATAATGTCATATTTGTCTTCACAAAAAAAAGAAAAGAAAGAAGGAAAGAAAAAAAGTAATGTGTTATTGAGACAGAGGAGAATAAGCTCAGAGCTTCTTGAGAATCTTAACAGACATGCTGTTTTCATTCTTGATGACTTTTAAAACTCCCACCATCTTCAGACAGTTTTTCCTCATGGTAGTATTTGCACACTTCTGATTATGTACCTAATCATTTAAGATAATGGTTATAAAAATAATTATAATATGATGGGTTCAAAGATCCTGGATGGGCATTCAGGAGCCCCCGGCTTTCTACCAGTTATTGTATGACCCTGAGCAAGTCCTTTTTTCTCTGAGCCTCAGATTGCTTCTCTGTGAACTCTTAAGCTGAGTACCCAGAAGCTCCGGGTTCTATGGAGAGCCTATGAGATCTAGGTGAAAGGCAGGTGGAAAGAGGAGAAGAACCAAGGAGCAGATGGGTTTCCATAGCTGGAGTTCTATTTTTGTCTTTTATGTGCTCAGAATCTTTAAAAAAATATTGATGAAAAGATTCTGCTAGTTATAAAGAATTTGAAAAGCACAGAATTTGGTGTTCTCTAAATACATTCTCAGTTCTAAAAAAAATGTTTTCTAAGTCACTTTCACATAAATTTCTGAACTCAGGTACACACACACACACACACACACACACGCACTGTACACACTACAAAACACAAGACTAGGTAACATTCCAATGATCATGTTGAAAAAGAATCCTGGTTTAATTTTTTTTAGGTTCTACTGTCCCCACAAGGGAGTCCTCATGAGTTGCTAGAAATTGGAGAAGCACTGCATTTGAGTCTTCAGTTGAAAACTGAGTCAATTAGAGTTGAAGTTCTAATTTTCAGAAGGGAATTTTGGGGTTCATATAACTACCCCTTAACTTTATACATGAGGAATCTAAGACTTGGAAAGGTGAGTGACTTGCCCAAGTTCACATAACTAATTAGTGACAAAACTGCTATGAGAAGCCTGGTCTCTAAATCCCAGTCTAGTGCCTATCTTAGCACACCACACTCTTAGAAAATGATAGAACTACAAATGGGATATCTGGATATCCTGTAGTGGTAATTCAAAAATAAAAATATTCTCTATTCACCTCCGTGATATGGGTTGATCTTTAGCTCTATCAAGGCCTTAAAAAAATAGTGCATGTGCGTGTGCGTGTGCGCACACACACACACATACACACACACACACACACACACACAGAGGCATTTTGCCAAGGGATAAGGGGTAATAAAAAATCCTCAGCAAATGGATACTTCAAAGCTTCAGAGGGTTTATCTGAAGAAGACTTTGAATAGTGTGCAGTGTTTTATGGGTTCTCTTAATCCCCAGTAAATGTGTCTCGCTGAATAAGCAGAAACTTTTCTAATGACTACCGGAGAGCTATAGACACAGATTCATGATTGTGTTAGAGCTGGGTTTTCTGGGACCTTTAGTCCCCTGTACTACAAGCCTGGAGGTAGAATTGTACCTATGCCACTGGTTCTCAGCTAATGAGTTTAGAAAGTCCAAGGCTTTTCCTTCCAAAGGTTAGTGGCTAGTCACTCTACTCAGGCCTATCAAGCACTATTTCTACCACCACTATCTCTACCTCTACCTCCATCACTTAGAACATTTTTTAGCTCATTTTAACCTCATAATATCCCTGGTAAATGTGCCGTATATAAATCCAGATCCCCTTTTCCAGGTGGTAAGTAAATGGTGAGCCAGCAAATGAGATAAGTTCACTACAGTTTGTTGAATTCAAGCCCGGAGGGGGTCCCATTTTGGGGGAAGTCCAGGGAGTCCAGGTGTGGGGAGATAAGAGGTCTAGAGAAACAAAGGTTCAAGACCCTGTGGTCTGAGATTGAAGGAAGGAGGCTAAGAGTAGGGTGAGCCCCAGGTTGCTGACTATGAGGGGAGCAGAGCCAGGAGGCTGCTGCTGAGGTTCTCTCAGCCTTGCTCTATTGCTGTGTCTTCTCATCCTGCTTCTAGGGCTTCCAGACAATTGCATTTCAGGCAGCAGCTTCAATTGGGTTAGAATTGTAAGATTTTTTTCTCCAGTCATTTAGAGCTTATATTCAAGGGTTAGAATGAGTAAAATGGGGCATTTTCTGGGCAGAGCAAGACTTCAGGCTCCAGCCTACACATTTAAGAACTGTGGCTTTTTGACTCTCTTTCAGTGCTTACACTGGGTCTTTCAAACTTATCCTTTTTCAGCAGCTCTATGTGGAGGAGTTCATGCCTGTCCTCAGTCTTGGTCATTGAAACTTCTTTTTAGGAAATGGGAAATTAAATTGTTACTTAGACACTATGCAGATTGATGTGACAACCAAGGCCAAGTTTAGCATGGTTTAACGAAACCTACCAAAGAGCACAGGATAAGAAAAAGTACCAAACACAGAGTGAAGCAATGTGAAGCTGAATTGTTATTGCCTCTATCTTCTGCAACAAAGGAAACAAAACAGGAATTAGGAAGAGTCAAGGTTAGGATGGGCATGGCCTCTCCCAAGGCTAAATCTGTAGAAAATTGCTGGATTGTGAAATGAAATTCAGGAAGGAGACAGACACATTTTAAAAATATAATAAGTTCCAAAAATAACTTATGTAGGATAGCTAATATTTTATTGGAAATTTAATAGGAAAAAATCAGAAAAATGACAACACCCTTCTACCTGGAGTGAAAAACACTAGTGTCCTTTTTTCTAACCTCAGGTTTGGTAAGACTTTATAATTTAAAATGGGGTAGAAAAAAATGGCTATAATTTATATACTATGTTGAAAGCTTGAAGATTTTAAAGACAAGAAAAGGCTGTGTGAAGGCCCATAGCCCAAGAATAAAAGCCAGACAAAAACTTTAGGAGTGAAAAGAGACATAAGGCCTCCTGGGGAAAGGGGATGGAGGGAGAGAGAAGAAAGAAAATATTGAGAAAAATGAAAGAGATAAACATAGAACACTTTTTATCAGCCAAGCAGCATTCACATAAGGATATTCTAAAGGCAGTAAGGCTGTATACTTGCAATACAGAGCAAGAAGGATAACAAATCTGACAGAGGCTACATCCAACTTTCCACCCCTTACCAGAGCTCTCTAAAGTCTAATATGGAGAACTTCCTCAAAGTTCTCAGCATGTGTCTCCTTGGACCAACCACCCACATTATGATAAATTATACCTAAGACATATTTAGTATGGATCTTAGAGAGGTTGTGAGAAGCTTCCTCTTTTGTTAAAAGGGGAATTTGGAGATATTTCACAGATGTGTTGTACTGATGTGATGTACATGCACTGAGCATATGCTCCAAGGTCACCTAACTGTCCTGTAGAATCATGTGAGTTTATTTTCATTTTGGATTTGGAAGGTAGAAATACTGATGTTATGGCAATTGTATTAGGGATCTACTGCTGTGTAACAAATCTAAAAATGTGACCCAACTCTAAGCTATCTACAAGAAACTAACTCAATACAATGCTATAGTCAGGTAGAAAGGAGAGCAGATATATCATGTAAACTTTAACCAAAAGGAAACAAAAGTGGCTATCTTAATATCAACTAAAGTAGACTTCAGAACAAAAAAATTTACCCGAGATTGAGAGGGGCATTACCTAATGATAAAAGAGTCAATCCACCAAGAAGACATAGCAATCTTAAATGTGTATGCATAAAACAACAGAGCTGCAAAATACATAAAGAAAACCCAGTTAAACAGAAAGGAGAAATAGACAAATTCACAATTATATTTCAACACTTCTCTCTGTGTCCCAACAATTGATAAAACAACTAGATAGAAAATCGTCAAGGATATAAATGAACTCTAAGATCTGCCTCAAAACTTGAAAAAATAAGAAAAATTAATTCAAAGCAAAAATAAGAGAAAAATTAATTCAAAGGCAGAAATCTTTGAAGTTAGAAACAAAAAAAATAGAGAAAATTCACAAAACAGAGCTGATTCTTTGAAAAATAAATACAATTAACAAACCTATAACAAGACTGAGAAAGAAAAAAGAGTGAAAATACAAATTACCAATATTTGGAGTAAAAAATATCACTACAGACTTTGCAGACATCAAATAGATAAAAAAAAATACTACAAATAACTCTAACCACATAAATTCGAAAACTTAACAGAAATTATTTTCACAATGACTACAAACTATCATACTCATTCAATATGATGTATGAAATAGATAATTTGAATAAAACTATAACTATTAAAAGATTGAATTCAAAAGGATTCACTGAAGAATTCTATTTAAAGTAAAATTAATGTGAGTTCTGCACAATCTTTTCCAGAAAATAGAAGAAAAGGGAAAACTTTCCAGATCATTTTATGAAGCTGGTATTACCCCAGTAACAAAAATCAGATAAAGACAGTTACAAAAAAAGAGAATAAAAACTGAAAAACAATATCTCTCTTGAAAACAAATGTTAAAATTTTTAACAAAATATAAACAGAATTTAGCAACATATAAAACATATATACATATGTACATCTTTTATATATTTATGACAGGGGTGCAAGTATGATTTAATTTTTAAAAATAAGGTCAATCAAAGTAATTTGCCATAATAATAGATGAAAGAAAAAAATCACGTTTATATCAATCTATGAAGAAATAACATTTGACCAACACCCATTTATCATAAAAGTTCTTAGAAATTTTCTCAACCTGATACAGAGCTTCTACAGAAACTCTACAGTTAAGATTATATTTAATGTGAAAGACTGAATATTATTCTGCTAAGATTAGAGAAAAAACAAAAACATCTACTCTGTATTCTAATTCAATGTCATGCTGCTTGTCATAGCCAGTGCAATAAAGCAAGAAAAATGAAATAAAAGGTATATTGTATTATAGTTTTGCAAGATGTTACCAGTAAAAGAAACTTTGGTAAAGGGTACATGGAATTTCTCAACATTATTTTTTACTGTTACATGTGAATTTATAGTGATTAAGAGTAAATTTAAGTGATTAAGAATAAATTTAATGAAAGGTAGAAAAGACTTCTACCCTGAAAACTTCCAAATGATACTTAAAGAAATAAAGGGAAACTGAAATAAATGGAGAAACACATCATGTTCATGGATAGGAAGATTTAGAATTGTTAAGATATCAATTCTTCTGAAATTAATGCCTAAATTTAATGGAAGACCAATCAAAATACAAGCTAAAATGCATGCATATAGAAATTAAAGAAACAGAAGAGCCAAACCAATTTTGGAAAAAAAGAACAACATTCAAGGATTGATTTCAAGTCAATGATAGTCTTGATAATCAAGACAATGTAGTATTAGCATTAGATTAATGGAACATAGCATGTCCAGAAATGGATCCATGCACATATGATTAATTGACCTCTGAAAAAGGCGCCTATGTAACTCAATCAAAAGAAAGTATTTTGATGATGGAAATGTTTGACATTTTGATTGTGGTAGTGGTTGCGTTGGCACATAAATTTTTCAAAACTCTTTGAACAGTACACTCGAGTAGATGCATTTGACTGTATGTAAATAATGGTAAATGAGCCTAGGCCTTTATTTCACACCATACATAAAAATTAATTTGAAATGTGTTGTAGACCTAAATGTAAATGCCAAAGTATAAAATTTCTAGAAAAAAATAGAAAAAAATTCTGACTTTGTTGAAGGCAGATATTTTTACACCCAAAAATCACTGTCCGTAAAAGAAAAAATTAATAAACTTGACTTTGCCAAAATAAACTTTACTCCTTTTAAATCAGTGGATTGTAATGTTGGCAGTACATTTGAATCATCTAGAGCAGTGGTCCTCAACCTTTTTGGCACCAGGGACCAGTGATCCTATGAGAATCTAATGCTTGATGATCTGAAGTTGAGCTGAGGCGGTGATGCTAGCGCTGGAGGGTGGCTGCAATTAGAGATGAATCTTTGCTTACTCACCTGCCACTCACCTCCCGTTGTGTGGCTCTCTTCCTAACAGGCCACTGACTGATACTGGTCCAAGGCCTGGGAGTTGGAGACTCCTGATCTATAAGGTATAAAAAGAAACAAACAAAAAGTTCCCTACCTATTCCAAATTAATTGAATTATATTATCTTCTTGAAAAACACTGACTTAAAGTATATGGTCTTTGAGTCTATTTTCAAAGTACAAACATATTTCACATGTAGTTAGAATATACTATTCCCAAGTGTCCTCCTCTTGCTTTTAGAGAATAGAAATCTATTATATAACTGCTCCATCTCCATAGAAATACAGATAGCCACAAGGGGTTTATTTGCTTTTTGTGTTGCTATCAGCATCTTTGGGACAATAGCCAGTAGATAAACTGATTTCAGGACATTGGGGCATTTGATGGGAGGAAACTATCTATACAAAGAGTTAATTTTGTACAAATAAAAACCGTGAAGAAAAAAAGATGATATCCATAGATATACATTCATACCCTGTGGGTAATGTATATCTATTTATCCATTGAATCAAAGAAATAAGCACACATTTATTTCCCTCTCTGTGCCTGAGGAGAAAGGAGACTGATTCATTCCTGCAGACTCTCAATCACTCCAGAGAAATCCTCCCATCATGTTTACATATCACAGCCTTCCCACTACTTCACCAAATGCCTCTTGGCCTTTGCTCAGTGAACCAGTTGGGCTCCCAGAAAAATCCTCATTTTTTCCCAACTGTGCATCCCAAGACAGATGTTCTATATCAAGAACACCAAGTCCTGCCCTGAGGTCTTAGCCAGTAAAAAACTCACAAGTGGCCCTTGCCTCTGGGAGATGATGTAATGTGTTGTGGACATGTGTGCTCCAATCTCCCCCCAAAGGCAAAAGACAGCATGAACTTACAGGGGGTTTGGGTGGGGGCATTGGGTGGGTCATCCCTTCTCTTATGATGTGTGGTTACAGTGTGTAAGCCAGCCTGGGAGAATCTCTCTCATCTCAGGCATCTCCAAGAATGGATACCACAGCCTCTCGGCTAACAATGTAATTCCCAACGACCTCTGCTTGCAGGACATTCTTCTTAGGGTAATGCTGCAGCTAAGCCATTATCCTCTGCTATATTCAGCAGCTCTCCCAGCACGGACCCACCATCTGTGTAAAGAGCAAGGTCCCATGTGTCTACAGAGTCCTCCGGTAACTGGGAAGACATAAGAGAACGCAGCAGTCTGGGGAGGGAAGAAGTGCTCCAAGCAGCATAAAGAGTAGTTTCAAAGCCAAGCAGTCTATGTGATAGGGCAGTCCTCAAGGGCCTCACTTACTTTATGCACACTAACAACACATTTATGGACACTAACAACATGTTTAGCTCTCTGATTTCTGAGCCAACAGAAGTACTCAGTTCTCAAAGAAGGCTGGAGCTATCAGAGACAGGCCTAGTGACATTGCCTAGCACATAGTAGATTCTCAATACATATTTGTAGAATAAATTAATGATCAAAAGGCATCAAAAAAGTCATAGCTAACAGGAAGAGAGGGTCCCCTAAAACCACCCAATATCTCAAAATGGATGTTTTCATGTCTTGAGTCATTCAGGACAAGAGACAGAACTCTAAATTGTAAACAGCTTCTTGGTTTTATGTACTTAACATTTATTATCTCAACTACTTATATAGTCATCCTGTGAGGTATTAAGAACACCATTTTATGGACATGAAAATGGAAGCACAGAGAAATGGATTGGTTTGCTCCAGGTTCTTCATCCAGTAAAAGGCATGGCCTCTATCCTAGCTCAGACCTGCCTCAAAGGCCTGTGCTCAACCATATTTTACTACTCAATTTTAGCTGTTACCACAAATTGAGCTCTTCCTCTTCTTTTCCCCAGACCAATTCAACTCTTTGCCTATTCCTTTGTGTTGTTTTAAAAGATGCCTAACTTGCTTTTCTATTTCCAGTCTCTTCTCATCATTCCATACATCATTTTTTCGGTCTCTACCTGAGTAACCTTCATCAAAAACAATGCAGATCACACCACTTCCTGTTGGAAACCTCAGATGCCCTTCTTTGCCATGGCAATTAAGGCCCTTCCTGAGCTGGCCCAAATTTGCCAGCTTCCAGTGTAACCTCTACCATTTCCCACTGCACTGCTCATTCCCTTGCAAATTTCCACCCTCTAAAAACATCTTATGTGAGCTGTTTAAGATGGTTAGTAAGTAAACGCTGTGCTTGCCTCGACTCACAACCACCTCAATATTACAACTAAATTACAGAACACCTATCATTGAGAATCACCTGAAGTTTAGCTGAACACAAGTCCTATAATTGAGGATACACAGAAGAAGCCACCTCGAAACTGGTATGAGGGACATAGACACACAATGAGCTGGTCTCCATATCCACATGTGGCAGTTAAAAATCAGAAGGGGTATCTCTGCTGCAGAGTCCAGCCTGAGGACTGAAGTGTCCCAGCCACACATCAGGCTCCCTCGCCCAGGGTTTCAGTGCTGAAGAAGAAAGTTCCTGTAACTTTTGGTTGTGAGAAGATTGTGACTGAGTGAGACAAATGGTGATTGGAGTCCCAGGTGTTTCCTTTAAAGGATCCACAAGCAAGCTTACTCACTGATGGACTCACTGGCTCTGAACAGTACTGGGGCAGCATCTCAGAAAGAGCCAGGGACATACTGGGAAGAACTGAATTGTCTCGCTTCACGGCGAAGGCAGGAGGAGCAGCTTTCTCTAAGACAGAAGTGCTGGCAGAATCCATTGTGTCTTTGTTGAGTTCTCTCCACTCTAGTATTCAGGCACAAGCAGCCACCATATTTGAGTCTCTATCAACCTTACTAATGCTATCTGCCCCACGTTGGTGATTTTCTGAGACCCAGCATCACCCAACTTGTGGGCCCACCTACGCTGCTTCCAGGGCCTTTTTAATTCAAATGACCTATCTTAGCTTATACTAGGACAGTCCTAAAGCCTTTCAAAGGTTCACAAACCTAGGCAATGTATGGGGTTTTTCTAAGCAGCCCCAAGCCCAGCACTAATGGCAGCCATCCTCAGTTCATAGCTAGCCTCTCCCAGCCAACTCCAAGCCCAGGGAAAATGGAAGACATCTTCAGATCACTTTGTGGCGTATGCCAGGTGACCCCAAGCAGGGTACAGGTGGTGGTTAAACTTGGTCACGAAACCCTGGGGATGGCACATCTGATGGCCAGCTTCAAACCAAGCCAGAGCACCACCCAGCTGCTTCCACAGATGACATACTCAAAGGGCAGACTGGATAGGCACCAAAGTCCTGCTAAAGTGAGTCTTGTTCCATAGGATTGGCTCCTGCACAATAGCTCTTCCACTGTAGTTCGGGCCAGTCCTCACAATTGGTCAGCCTGAAGTCCAATCATTCCCACTGAGGTGTGAACAGCAACCAAGGCTTAATACAAAAGGAGGGCGCACACAACTCATACAAAGGATATACCTGCAGCACCCAGCTCAG
This sequence comes from Macroglossus sobrinus, assembly GCA_004027375.1. Taxonomy (NCBI): domain Eukaryota; kingdom Metazoa; phylum Chordata; class Mammalia; order Chiroptera; family Pteropodidae; genus Macroglossus; species Macroglossus sobrinus. The sequence continues at coordinate 260,545 of PVKZ01001771.1, read as the reverse complement.
GTAACCAAGGAGACTATACCACTGGGCTCCCAGGACACCTACTATATAAGGTCACTCTCTAAGAATGGGAGACATAGCAGTCCTATCTAATACATAGAAACAAACACTGGGAGGCAGCCAAAATGGGGAGACATGTTTCACATGAAAGAACAGAACAAAGCTCCAGGAAAAAAAATAAACAAGATGGAGACAAGCAATGTACCAGATGCAGAGTTCAAAACACTGGTTATAAGAATGCTCAATTTATCTAAATTGATAAATTTAGTGAGAACTTTAACAAATAGATAGAAGACATATAAGTGGAGATAGAAAACAAAAAAGAACCAGTGAGAAATGAAGACTACAATAACTGAAATGAAGAATACACTAGAGGGAATCAACAGTAAATTAGATAAAGCAGAAGTTTGAATTAGCTATTTATGGGATAAAGTAGCAGAAAACACCAGATCAGAACAGTAAAAAGAAAAAAAAATGAACAAAGATAGTTTAAAGGGCTTTGGAATAACATTAAATGTACAGACATTCTCATCATTGGGTACCAGAAGAGAGAGAGCAAGGAATTGAAAACCTATTTGGAGTAATAATTACAAAAACTTCCCTAACCTGGTGAAAGAACTAGCTATACAAGCCTAAGAAGTGCAGAATCCCAAACAAAATGAACACAAAGAGCCCTAACTGAGACACATAATAATTAAGATGCCAAAGCTTAAAGACAAAGAAAGAATCTCAAAAGCACCATAGAAAAATAGTTACCTACAAGAAAGCACCCATAAAACTGTCTGCTGATTTCTCAACAGAAACTTTGCAGGCCAGAAGAGATTGGCATGAAATATTCAAAGTAATGAAAGGAAAGGACCTACAAGATAACTTTACCCAACAAAGCTATCATTTAGAATCAAAGGATAGATAAAGAGCTTCCTAGATGAGAAAAAGCTAAAGGAGTTCATCACCACCAAACCAGGATTACAAGAAATGTTAAAGGTACATTTTTAAGAAGAAAAAGATCAAAAATATAAATTAAAAAATGGTAATAACTACATATCTATCAACAATTATTTTAAATGTAAATGAATTAAATCTTCTAATCAAAAGATATAGAGTAGCTGGATGGATAAGAAAACAAGACCCTTATACATGCTACTTACAAGAGACTCACCTCAGATTGAAAAACACATGTGGATTGAAAATAGAGATGGAAAAAGATATTTCATGAAAATGGAAACAAACAAACAAAGCTGGGGTAGCAATCCTTATACCAGACAAAATAGATTTTAAAACAAAGACTATACCAAGAGGCAAAGAAAGACCCAGTAATCTCACTTCTAGGTATTTATCCAAAGAAACCCAAAACACTCCTTTGAAGAGACATGTTTATTGCAGCATTATTTACAATAGCCAAAGTAAGGAGGCAACCTGAATGTCCGTCAATGGAGGAATAGATACAGAGAACAAATTGATGGAAGAAGTGTTCAGGGGATAGGTGAAAAAGATGAAAAGATTAAAAAGTACAATTTGGTAGTTACAAAATTCATGGGAATGTAAGTTATAGAATAAAGTATATAGTTAAATATTGCAATAGTATGTATGTTGTCAGATGGGTACTAGTTTTATCTAAGTGATCACTTCATAAATTATATAAATTATATAATTATTTAAATTATATAAATGTTTAATTTTTATACTGTACATTTGAAAGTAATATAATATTATATATTAAGTGTAATTGAAAAAATTATTTGAAAAAACTTAAAAATAAAATGAAAAAAACCTTATGCTTTGTTCATTTCACTTACTCCTCTGGGAAACTTCCACCCCTCCTCTCAACCCCAGAAATAGTACTCTGTCATCTACCACCACACTGCCATCTCCCCTACAACTTCCATTATTATCCTATGTGAGGTGCATTCCTGAACTCACGTGGAACAGCCTCTGCACTGAATTCCCACAACACAACATATTTATTAGAAATGTTGAACTTAGTTGTTTAAGTATGCTTTTTCCTTCTAAACATAAAATTTCTCTCTTAGGGATTTATTCCCAATTCCTACCATAGGAGCAGAACATAAACAATTAATAATAACCAACAGATGGTAGAAAACAGTCAGTGCTCATAGACTGAGTAATCAATGGTATTAGAAACACCATTTAAGAATGCAAAGAGTAAGTAATTTATTTTAAAATTACATTCATAAAAACTTGCATTTGTAAAAAGGGTTGTGCTTAAAGAGGTAAATTTCAATTATATGGAAATATACTGGCATAGAATACCTCATTTCTTCTTAGTTCCAGATGAATGAAGTCATTATTTTAAGCAATAATGTACATTTTAAGTAAACTCCAAGTCTTAGTCCACAACATTAGTTTATAGGTGATTTCTAAATAACCAGAAAAATAGAGGTTCCATAAATATATAAATTTACATATAAATCTTACATTTATGTTTACATAAATATTTCCTCTCTCTCTATTCTCTGTCTCTCTGTCTCTCTCATTCTTTCTCTTTCTCTTTCTTTCTCTCATCTTTATACACACACATACTATATACCATGTACACCTTTTTGGTGGTCATATCAATGAGCAATCTGGACTTATTAGGATGATACCACAGTAAAGTCAGATAGGCTGAGGAAGATGTGTGACATGGGCTGACTGTTTCTTTGATATATCACCTGCACATCATGGCTTAAGGCTCATTTTTCTAAGCTATGGAATATAGAATATAACATTGCTTATCAAACAGGATGATTTTAGAGTAACATAATTAAATCTTTTGGATTAGGATCCCATTAAATTTGAATATGGACAGGATCTATGGTGAAATTTACCTTTGTACTATTCATGAAAGAAAAGGTTTAGAAAACCATGAACCATATAAACCACATTGCTGGGTGTAGGGATGTGAAAGTAACTAAGCAAATAAACTGTCTTTAAGCCACTTCAAACACTAAAAAATAATTTATTTGCATACAGATGAAAGATATGACTGCCTTTGCCTGGAAACATTTTTCACTTTCCCCTTTTTTCTAACTAACTTTTACTTACCCTTCAAGTCATGCCTTAACTGTCACTCACATGGGAAGCCTCCATTGACCCCCAGACTAAGTGACTCACTCCTATTATATACTCTTAGACTACCCCTGTCCTCCATTATTTTAATTACTTGTTTATTATCTGTCTTTCTTGCTGAACAGCAAATTCCACAAGAACAGTAAAGACGATGTCCTTAGCACTAAGCATGGCCCCCAGCACACTGCCAAAAAATACTTGTTAAATGAGAGCATAAATGAATAATTGATATGCTAATTAAAAATCACAGGGTCCTCTAAGAAATTTTTTTTCTGAACAAATCACTGATTGAACAGTCACTCCTGTAACTATTCTCTCTCTCTCTCTCTCTCTCTCTCTCTCTCTCTCAACAACTATTTATTTAATGCCTACTTTATGTCACTCTGTGTTAAGCAATGGCACATTCTCTGCCCAAAGAAACTCACTACATCCTGTTCATTTGTATACAGAACCCCCATCCCCATGATGCTTTGCAACATTTATCTATTAACATATTTGTCTCCAACCCTAGGCTTTAAGCTCCTGAAACTCAGAGTCAGGATCTCATTCACCTTATATCACCAGAACCTGACAGATTGAACAGCACACAGTACTTCATAATTGTATATAGAGTGGTGAATATAATATTTTGAATGATACAATCCTTTGGAAATTAACTTGGAAAAATGAACTGAGTACCTTAAAATACTTATAGCCAGTAATTCCAATGTTGCCTAAGTAAATCATTCAAATTTAAACAAAAACATCTGTATAAAAATATTTATTATATATAACAGCAAAAACTGGGAACCAGCTAAACGTTTATCTGCAAAGAGGTTAATAGTCCATTGTACACATGTCTGTATGTTGGAATATTGTCCAGGCTTTATAAATGATTCTAAGAAAAAACATAAGAAAATGATTATGAAGTAATATTAAATTTAAAAGAAGTATTAAAATTGTATTTTAAATACCATATTTATTTGTTTATTTTAATTTAAGCAAGTTAATCATATGAAACACAATACCTGAAAGAAATATAGCAAAATTTCATGTATTGGTGAATGATCAATGGGTATTTTGCTTTTACTTCCTTATGCTTAAGTAATTTCTAAAATTTCTTAAAAAAAACATTTTTCCATCTTGTAATAAAAATAATATTACTAAAGACTTCTATTTCTAGCCATTATGGAGTAACAAAACCCAAATTTTCTCTCCTACCTTAAACAACTACCAAACTGGACAAACTACAAAAAACAGTTTTAGATACTGGACAATTGGTAGCATAGAAGGATAAGTGTATCAGAGTAGTGTCTCAGAGAGGAGAGAGCTGTACAGAGGGAAAGAGTTTCCCAGAACTGCAGAGGATTTCCCTGAGTCTTCAACTGAATACTGATCTATGCATTTGTGTAAGGAAACTACTAAGACTAAGGAAAGAACCACTGTAAAGAAGTAAGCGGAAAAATCACCAAAGCTCATACATAGCCTGGAGTGTTAGTTTTCTAGACTAAAGGAAAAACAAGGAAAGACCCTTTGAACCTGGGCATTTGGTAGAATCCTCAGAAGTGTATTACTTCAGTAGGGGGGCCAGATGAAACTTGTTCTCAACTCACAATATAGTTACAAACTTTACAGTGAACTTCGAAAGGATTAAACTAGTTTCACATAACTTAATCACAGTTCAGAATAGAGCACGATAATTTTTAAATGACTACATACTTTTCCACCTTCACCCAATATAAAACTAACAGTGTCTGACATCCAATCAATATTACCAGGTGCAAAGAAGCAGAAAAATATGACCAGGAGAAATACCAACAGAAGCAGACCCAAAGTGACACAAATAGTATAATTAATACACAAGAATGTTAAAACAGCTATTGTAAATATACTCCATAGTTTAAAAAAAAGGTGAAAGTATGAGAATGATGAGGAAAGAAATGACAGGTATAAGCCCAAGATCAATGTTATATACATAAAAAAATTCTAAAATGAAAAAATGCACTTGATTGAATTGAATTAGACCATGCAGAAGACATGATCAGTGAACTTAAAGACATAGCAATAGAATCTATCTAAAATAATATCAGAGGGAAAAAAAAGCAGGGGAAAACACCCTAGAACATCTATGAGCTGTGGAATAATACCAAACAACCAGACATATGAATCACTTTGAGTTCCAGAAGGGGAGGATGCAGAAAAATAATACTACTAAAGTTTTTTCAAAAGATTATTACCTTTTTGATTATATAGAAAGCAAGGTCAGTGAAAACTCTTATGACACCTGTCTGGACTAATATTCAAACCATAAAGGACAAAGAAAGCTTCTCTTTTCTACTAAAAAGAAAAAAGATGTTCAAACCTAAAAAAAAGTAGCAAACATCTACCTGTCATCCAGATTCTGCCCATAGTTTCTCCTTTCTTTCTTTCTCTCTCCATATATATGTATGTATGTGTGTGTGTGATATATATATGTATATATTAAGAGTAAAATATATATATATATATTTTTTAAGAGTAAGTTACATACCTCAAGACACATCACTCCTAGCTACTTTAGCATGTACTTCTTAAAAACAAAATCCTTCTTGTATTTATATAATATAATTATGACATGCAAAAAATAAATTTAGCATGATTACAATGTTATTAAATATACATTTTATATTAATGTTTCTCCAGTTATCCCAATTATGTCCTTTAACCTAGAGTAGTTCCTCAGCCTCTTTTTGTCTTTCATGACTAACATATTTTGAACAGTACAGAACAGGTATTTCCTAGAATGCCCTTCAATTTGGATTTGCCTGTTTATTTTTTCATAGTTAGATTCAGGTTAAACATGTTTGGCAAGAGTAGTACACCATATCATCAGGCATATGATGTAAGTCTGTCCCATTGTTGATGATTTTGATTATTTGGTTAAAATGAAGTTTGCCATATATCTTCAGTGTTAAGAAATCATGTTCTCTTTGTAATTTGGAAATAATCTGTTCGGTGATACATTGAGATTGTTGATATCTTATTTACCAGTGTGTCAGGGATCCATAAAACTACCTCGAATATTGGTGATTTGCTAGGACTCACAGGATTCTGAATATATAAAGCAAAATCAGTGCATGGGGCAAAATCCTAAGAAAACAGGTACATGTTTCTAAGGGTCCTCTTCTAGCAATGGGTTGTGACAACATGTGTGAAAAGTTGTCTGTCAGTACATAAGGTTTTCATTGGGGGCTGTCATGTAGGCATCCTCTGTATTGCACATACTAAAATTCCAGACTTCCAGAAAGAAAGCTGGTATTCAGCATAACCCACATTGTTTGTAGGAACAGTGAGCCACTCTTTTCCATTCTGTGAATGAGGAAAACCCTCCTGCAGTCCCAGTTCCCAGGTGCAAGCCAAGTTCTCAGCAGGCCTTTTTAAGGATGACAGTGGTAGGCCTTCTATGTTAACTCTTTTCAGCACACCCAACAATTTTGCATCCAAGCGTTCTGACATCCACTTGTGATCCTGGTCTAAATTAATTATTGCAATGATGATTGCAAAATGATGATTTCCTAATTGTCATTTTTTCTGTATTTATTAACTGGTATTCTATAAAGAAGAACTTACCTTCCTCTGTCCTCATTAAGTTATCCTTTTATTTTATTCTTTCAATTAAATCTACTATAATGATTAATTATTATAATTCTTTTTTGATGCTTAATTTGTCTCACATTTGGCCAATGCAAGCCCCTTTAAGATTGTTTCTCTGTCCTTTTGGCATATCTCAATGAGTCTGTGAGTAGTTCCTTACTTCTCAGCACTGTAAGATGCTTCATGTGAGCATGGAACATTTCCCCCAACAGATCTAGAATATAATTTTTCTAAGGAGTTTTGGTTCTTTAAAGAAAAAAATGGCATTTAGACACAAAAGTTATGCAGATTTATTGCTGCTGGAGTGCCATTGCTTCTGGATCTATCCAGTGGGCAGAGTTAGAAAATACAATTTAAAAAATTGTTATGTCATACTAATTCTAATCCAGTACAGGGTTATTCCTCTCTTTCCTTCATTTGTATTAGATTGAATAATTGAATAAAATTTCCTTCTGAGAGATTAAAAACTATAGACTATCAGTAATTTTATATACTTCAACCTCATATATCCCTTCTCCCACAGAGAGAATCTTGGTTCTTATGGGCATGAACTGTTTTGCAATTCTCTTTGTTCTATAGTCACTGTCAGAATAGTTATTTGGATTAATTCTTCTTCTGAATATTTTTATTATACAATTGATATAATTAAGTATATTTTTTCTCTTTGCATTCAGTTCTTATATTTTCCCTACCCTTATTTAATTTTATTTTTGAATATATAAAATATTAACTGGTCAAAAGTTAAAACATTAAAAGTTATCCTTAGAGAAATCTCACTCTCTTTTCTATTTCTTTCACCCTACTCCCTGTCACCATCTGTGGTTCACAATTCCATTAGTTTCATATTTATTCTTTTTGTATTTCTTTGCAAAAAAGCATTTTTATATATTTTTATAATGAATATAAAAATTCATTGATATATAAGTCACAAACAATAAAATTCACCCTTTAAATGTGTACAATTCAGCAGTTTTTAGTATTAGCATAGACTTGTGCAACTATTTTCATTATCTAACTTGAGAAGGATTTCGTCACCCCAAAAGTAAAACCATATTATTTGTGATCACTTCTCATTTCTCCCTGTCCTCATGCCCTGGAAACCACTGAAATACATCTGTCTTTCATGTTAAAAGAATTATACAATGTGTGGTATTTTTTCACATGCTTTCTTTACTTAACATGATGTTTTTAAGGCTCATCTATATTATAGCATGTATCAATACTCCATTTTTTATTGCCAAGTAATATTCTACTGCATGGATACACCACATTGTATTTATTTATTCATCAGTTGATGAATATTTCAGATGCTTTGACTTTTTTGGCTATTATAAGTAATGCCGAGGAATATTCACATACAAGTTTCTGTGCCAGAATTCTCTGGATGTATAGATAAGAGTGGAATTGTTGTGTTTAACATTTTGAGAAAAAAATTTTTCAAAGTGGCTGCACCATTTTATATTACCACCAGCAAAAAATAAGGGCTCTTATTTTTCCACATTCTCATGAACATTTGTTACTGTCTATCATTTCTTTTAGCAATTCTAGTGGGTGCAAAGTAGTATATCATTGTGGTTTTGGTTTTCATTTCCCTAACAAGTAATGATATTGAGCATCTTTTCATGGGATTATTAATATTTGTATATATTTTTTGGAGAAAATTCCATTCTAATCTTTTGCTCATCTTTAAATTTGCATTATTTGTCTTTTTATTGTTGTTATTGGTTATTTATTTTGGATAAAGTTTTTTTTATCATATATATGATATGCAATATTTCCTCTTAGTCTATAAGCAGTTTTTCACTTTCTTTATGCTATCCTTTGAAGTGCATAATTTTTCATTTTGATGAAGTCCAATTTATCTGTTGTGTTTTTTTTTCCCTTTCTTCATTTGTGTTTTCAGTGTTACAACCAAAGGTCATGCAGATTTGCTCCTATTTTTTCTTATAAGAGTTTTATAGTTCTACTCTCATATTTAAGTCTATAGTCCATTTTAAATTAATTTTTGTACATGTTGTGAAGCAGTGATCCAACTTAATCTTTTGGCATGTGAATGTCTATTTGTTCCAGTCATATTTGTTGAAAAGACTTCTTTCTCTATGGAATGTTCTTCCAATGTTTTTAAGAGAGACTAGACATTATTCAATAACAGTTGAGAACAGAACCAAATATGTACAGTTATTTACTGCTAATGTGTGTTTCTGTATTTAGAAAATAAAAATGCAGGACATCTAGTTAAATTTTAATGCCAGATAAACAATAATTTTTAGCATCAGTATGTCCAAAATATTTCATAGGATATACATATATTAAAAATTATTTGCTCTTTATCTGAAATTCAAATATAACTGGATGCCCTGTAGTTTATCTGGCAACTCTATGTAATGTGTCTCCTCTGCTGAAGCCTGAAGAAACTAGTTACATATTGCTCAGAGATAACTAGAAATGTCACCATCATTGGAATGTCATCCCAACATCTTGTATCATGCATGCAAAACTATGTGACCTTGAATGTGTTTGTCTCTAAATACTTGAGTTTCTTCTATTGCACAATGAATTCTGACTAGAGATAAGGAGAGCTAGTAATTGTATGTAGGACCTCTTTACACAGTGTCGTGTGCTTGTTCATTGGAAAAAAAAAAACTATACTGTGATTTTGAAGTTTCTTTGTACTTTCTTGACAGTTTTAGAGCCAGTCCTCTCCTTTCTTCTCTATTCCATATTGTCTCTTTTACAAGTAGGAAATTAAAAACTAACCAGCAAGCTTAAAAGACTGAGATTTTGTCTTGATATACTCTAACTGATGTATATTCTGTTCAGACAGAAATTCTCTCTTTGTCCTTCAAATTTGGCAAGAAATCTTTTGACAAGTTGACCAACATTTTCCCTTCTCCCCTAGGAGAGGACAAAATATTCATTAGCCTTCAAGTAGACCTGTGACCATGCGCCTGGTGTGAGTTAGTTACCTAAACATAGCATGTAAATCAGGTAGCTAAGGCTAAGTTAGACTGGGCAGCCAGATTGAAGCACGCTGTAAAAATTTCTCTTGGTATATCAGATTTTATGTCAGAATTGTTGACACCAGAAGGGTCCTGTGTCTACTTTGTAAAATTCATTGATAAAATAGATAGCAGTACTATATATGCACGAATTGTCTACTATTTTCTTCATTAAACACACATGTTCAAAAATTTATAAATGACTGCACAACTCTCTGTAACAGATCTGTTTGATCCTTTTGGAGGGAGGGCAAAACTTAAGTGCTAAAGAAATGAGATATTTATGATTTTCTTCTACAATCTTTAGAAGAATGACAATAGATCAGAATGTCCTTTTTTTCCCCTCAAGATTTTAGAGCAAACCCTTTTGTACAGGAAAGGTCTGAACCTGTATTCTCTCTCAGCACTTGCTAAAATTCTTTCTTTATAACTGTTTCAACTGGAAAAATTTTAAGAAAAGTGGTTTCTTTACAGGTTTTTTTCCTGATCCAATCATGTAGCATCTAAGTATACCTGTGAGATATTTACAGGGTCTCAGGTGCTCCTGGAAAAATCCTGATAATGATTAGTAAATTTTAATAAAAAGGGTCAAGGTAAAAGTAATCTCAGGAATTTAGAATTTCCCATATTGGGATTATTTTAAATTTTATACAAGGACATCAATTTAGTCACCTAAAAAGAAGCATATCGTTTCTGATGATTATCTCAAAAGCGTTATGGAAATTGTCAGGCTTTTAAACCATCTTTGGAGTCTGAGATTTTTTCCAAAAGAAAATATTCTTGTTTTCTTCTGATTATAAACTATAACTTTAAATATGGATAAAGCGCAAGTTTCTCCACTGACTAATTCCAGTTTAAATTTTGAAATTTCTGTAAGCTTAATTGCCATAGCACCTACTGAAAATGCTTTCGTTTCTTAAAACATAATATATATTGCTCTACAAAAATTGTTTTCTGCAATGAACGCACAATCTATAGAATCATTTAGAAGCAAAATCTTCATAGAATAGGCGTTATTATTCTCATTTGACAATGAAACTCTGAAAAATTGTGTCATTTCAAGAGTACACAATTTACCCCCCCAGCTTTATTGAAATGTAATAGACAATTAGTTGCTCATATTTACATTGTACGAGTCAATGAGTTTTTTCAGTTTTAGTTGGCATACAATAATATATTAATTTCAGTAGTATAGCATAGTGATTAGAACCCAAGTGATCATTCTACTAAATCTAGTACCCCTCCTTCTCCTTAGTATTTATTAAAACATTGTTGACTATTTTCCATATGCTACACTTTATATCTCCATGACTATTTTGTAACTCATCATTTGTACTTCTTAATCTCTTAGCCTTTTTTCACTGCCCCTGACAACTCTCCTTCTGTCTAGTAACCCTCAAAATATTCTCTGTATCTATTTGTTTGTTTCCATTTTTGTTCTTGTTTATTTTATTCCTTCGATTCCACGTGTACATGAAATCATGTGGTATTTGTTTTTCTCTATCTGACTTACTTCATTCAGCACAATACTCTCTAGGCTCATGAAGGCAATATCTTTTCCCATCTCCTTCCTTTTAGTCTGTGTAATTAAAAGTAATCTGAAGTGAGTCTCTGGTAGGCAGCATATGTAGGGGTCTTATTTTCTTATCCGTTCAACCACTCTATTGTTTGGTTGGAGCACTTAATTCTTTTCCATTTGAGGTACTTGTTGATAGATATGTAATTATTACCATTTTGTATTCATGATTTTGATACATGTTTTTTTTCTTTTACAAGAAGTCCCTCCAACATTTCCTGTAATGGTAGCTTGGCAGTGATGAATTCTTTTAGTTTATTTTTATTTGGGAAGCTCTTTATCTGTCCTTCAACTCTAAATGACAGCTTTGCTGGATAAAGTATTCTTGGTTGTAGATTCTGGGTTTTCAACACTTTGAATATTATGTGCCAAGCCTTCCAATCTTGCAAAGTTTCTGTTGAGAAATTGGCTGCCAGTCTTATGGGAGCTCCCTTGCAGGTAAATAACTACTTTTCTCTTTCTGCTCTTAAGATTCTCTCTTTGTATTTAACATTTGGCATTTTGATTATGGTTTCTCTTGGTGTGGGCCTCTTTGGGTTCCTCTTTCTTGAATGCTCTGAACTTCCTGGAGTTGTGTGTCTATTTCCTTCAACTGAAGTGTTCTATTATTATTTTTTAAAATAGCTCTTCAATGTCTTGCTTTTCTTCAGGTACCCCTATGACACAGAAGTTTTTACACTTAATTTTGTTCCAAAGACTCCTTAATTATTATTATATTCTTGGCTTCTTTTTCTTCTTGTTTTAATTGGGTGTCCTTGGCTTCCCCATCTTCTATATTTGTGGTTCAATCCTCTTCTTTATCCACTCTGTTAATTCTCTCTAATGTACTCTTCATTTCAAATAACATAGTCATTATTTCTGACTGGTTCCCTTTTACAATTTCCATTTTTATGTTTCTTATCTCTTTGTTAAAGTTCTCACTGAGTTCATCTACACTTACCCTAAGTTCATTGAGCATCTTTCTAACCAGTGTTTTGAACTCTGCATCTGTTAGATTATTTAGCTCCATTATTCCTGGATCTCTGTTCTTTTCTCTAATATGCTTTCTGCTTCTTTGTCTTCCCATTTTGGCTGCCTTTCTGTGTCTGTGTCTATGTACTAAGCAAAGCTCCTAAATCTCCTGGCTTTATTAGTGTGGCTTTGTGTAGTAGGTGTTCAGGGGCACAGTCCTGAGAGAGGTTCAGCTGCAGGCCAAGTTTAGCCCCAGCCTATGCCTTTCTGGGGTTACCTGTTAAAATTCATCAAGCAATCCACAGATACTGTGCTTATAGTTACCATAAAAAGTCACACCAGAAATCGAGGTTGACTGACACCAGTGTGAGTCATGGAGCTGCTCAGCAAGTGGCACAGGACTTGCCAAGGACACAACTGGATGTGGCTTGGGTAAGCTGTGAGTTGGGGAAGCAGAGTTTCAAGGAATCCTCTGGGCTGAGCAACCTCTGTTATCTAGTTTGATGATGTGTCAGCTACGGGGATGCTATGTCTGCACACTGGGAGCAGAAAGGATTCAACAGAGGAAAAATGGACACCGCCAGCACTTCTGTTTGGTAGAAAGTCTCACCTCAGGCCCTGGCTCCAACAACTCAGTGCCCCCCCTACAAGTCCCTGGTACCACCCGAAGGAGCCTACTGGGTGCTGGTGCTCAGAGCAATTGAGTCCATCACTATGAAAGTTTGGTTGTGGACATGGCCCTTTTATAAGGCATCTACAGCTGCTGTAGCCTCTGCCCCACTCAGCCATTTGGGACTGGGAAGCCTTGGTCCTCGCCTGTTCTACCTCCTCCCCTTGCAGGGTGATTTCTTATTTCTTTCCCTAGTTGTAGGGCTTCTGTTCATTTTGACCCCAGGTGATTCTACTTACTGTTTGCTCCGTGTTTTTATCACAACTTTAATGTGGTCTCAGGAGCAGGTGAACAAAGCCTCTATCATCTACTCCATTTTGCTCAGTCTCTCAAAAGTACATAATTCTTACTAAGGTCTTCTGCTTCAAATACAACCCAAACCCACACAACATTAGATGAAACATTATTTGTAATCAATATTGGTTTAATGAAAGTATATAGCTTAAGTTAGCATTAGCGAAATTAACAACTTTGGCATTGATAGCTTTGGTGTGGTTGAAGTTAATGTTGATAGGAAATGAGTGTTGATTTTGAACTAAGTCTAAGATTTCAAGAAGTAGTAGACTTTGGCAGGCAAGAGAGCTCCTTTTTGAAGGACACTTTTATAAGAGGCATGGCAATTGGTTGATTCCTAATCATTACCATAATGATTATATACTCAGGGGTGTGGATGAGGATCTCTTTCTCCCAGCAGCCAAGGCTTAGGCACCTCAGACTATGGTTATCTGTGTCCTTAATGTTTTAGCCTATGGGGTCAGGAGTCCAGCTTGGAAACAGTTCCTCAATTACCCATTTACAGGAGGCTCTCAGTGTAGCACCCTTGACATGTCCAGGTTCTTGTTATGTTCTCTTCGAACTATGACGGTGTTTGATCTTTGTCAAAACACAGGAGTCAGTAGAGATTTTTTTCAGGCTATTATAAAAATCCAAGAAAAACAAGCTAATTAAGTCGTTCATCCCTTTACAAAAATCACATGTCAGGGTAATTTGGTTTTTATTTAACTGAATAAAATCAAAAGGAATTCTGGTACAAGTAAGAAACTACATCCTATACCTAAATTAAGTACCAATCATCACTTTCTCTCTCTTAATTTCTACTTTTAAAATATACTTCAGAAGTTGAGAAGCTTTCAAATCTAAGTATCCAAAAGAAATTTTAACTTTTTCCTACTGTAGATTCTGCTCCACATGAATGTAAAGGTATACAGTGAAATCCAGACTTCCTCTTGTGGGCTTTGTCTGGAGAATTTTAACTCATTTTTTAGGACTGTTCTTAATTTTGCCTCATTATTTAGCCACTCTGGGCTGTTTTCTTTCTTTGTAAAATGAAAGAATTGGATGAAATAATAGACCTCTAGATCATTTCCCACTTCCAAATTCTATGGTTTCTAAATGATTACTGGGAAAATAGCTTCCCACTGTTACTGAAGCTTTCCTCCTGTCATGCCCAAGTGGAGGTTGATGTGTTTTAATATGGGGAAGTGGAAGGTGAGGGAGGGGACCAGGAAGGTGAGATTAAAATTTTAGGTCAATCAAAGCCCAGGCTGTGGTTTCCTGTCTGTCCTGAAAGTGGGGATTTCCAAAGCTTCAGAGCCAATCTTACTTATCTCTTGCTACTCTATTAGGAGTGAAAATCAGCATGATCAACAATGGCGTGCACTGTACAAGTAAAAAGACCCAATGTTATTTGTCAGCAAAAGTTTCATAAAGAAACTATTGGCTTTCTTTTGTATGTGTTTAGGGACAGATAAAAAATTAAAAAGTTAATTAAAATGATTCTAGAAACTCTCCATTACTTAAAAAAAAGTGAAAATAACCCCAGACTATATAGTACATTTGATGACATTTAACTAGCAGCTATTAATGTTTGCAGGATGTTTATTGAACCTTGTGAGATGAGGTGATTGTTTACAGAACTTCCTCATTCCAGAGAGTTCTTTGACTACCTAAATAACTTGACTGTTCCTGTGTGCAAAGGATATGTTTTGAGCACACAAAAGAGAAGGCCCTCCAGTGTCTCCCATGAGGTACTGTGTGGGAGGGAAGCTCAGTCTTAGCCAAATCACTGTCCCTTAGTGAAGTGCCTTATGTGACCCAAAGGAAAATGAGTCAAGTAGTATCAAATCCATGAGAAGAGCTGTATTTATAGCAGAAATCAGAAGATTGAGAAGACATGGCCTGGATCAAGACCCATGGCAAAAAGTATTAACACTGAGTACTTACCATGTGTCAGAACTACTCTAGGCCCTACGGAATCAATAGAGTGATAAAGCTAATAGGGTTCCAACCCTTAAAATAACATGGAGTTTAGCAAAAGAGGCAGACTTTAAAGGAATAAGTCTAAGTTATGATTTTCTGACTGTGCAGAAATTGGGATTTCCCAAGCTTCAGAGATAGGTGGTCTTAAAATTATGACAAGTACAAGGAGAAGGAAGTACAAGATGCAAAGGAAGATAGGTCAGTAAATTTTCAGTGGCATGAAATCTCAAATGACATCCATCCACAGGACCTCAAAAAGATTAATAGAACCCCTGGGGTTAATAATAGGAATAAGCGTTGCCATTTTCTGAGTCTCAGTGATATGCTAGTGACCAGGGTCAGACACTGGTCTGTACACTTTTGAAAGATTGATGATCCATAAACTAGAGTGTGGGGAAGGGCTTCTATCTGGAGTTTGGATATAGAACTGCTTTTATTTTCAAGAAAAGAATGAAACTCAGGATTCCCAGTTTGCTAATGCCAGTTATTTATTTATTTGTTTGTTTGTTTGTTTGTTTGTTTGTTTGTTTGACAAGGCAATCCTTGGTTGACCTCACAGATTGCAAGGACATTGTCAGCTTATAATTCCTTATTTTTTACACCTACAGCACCTGATCATTCTATGTGGTCACCCATCCAAGTACTAACCAGGTCCAACCCTGCTTAGCTTCTGAGATCAGATGGAATTGGGGTTGTTCAGGGTGGTATGGCTGTAGACACTAATACCTTCTTTAAACTATGGTAATACGCTACTATTTGCTTGCAAAAATGTGGTCACTGATGGAGACTCAGTGCCATATAATTGTAGAGTTGTTTCGCTAGTAGTGAGAGTAAGTCTGGGCTCTTAAAGGGTCTCAGCTAAGTGGATGGCTAGAGGCATCCGGGGATAGCAGGGTGTCATGGAGCACAGAATAATGGTCTGGCTGTCCCTCCACATTGCCTCACTATTCCCGCTCACACCAGGAGTAGTAACTTATTTGCCTTAGTATCAAGCTCAGAGTATGACTTTATTCTTTCTACCCTCTTTCAGCACAGCTTCTTAGGCCCAACATCATACCAGTGGAGTGAGTATGGGGAGTTTGTAATTTTACCAATGTCGAGATAGTTTTATAAGACACGGTGTAAAAAGTAAATGAAAGTATTTAAATTTCAACTAAATATAGATTTTCCGGGACAGCTGACAAAGCAGCTCAGTAGAGTAAGGAAAAATTTAGTTTTAAGAGGTCTAAAAATAGAGCGTGCCACTAGCATCTTTGTCCAATAACACCAATAATTAATAATAAATTAAAAAGAAGAATTTATTTGTGGGGTATTTATTAGTATCTATGCATTGTTATTTATCAGCACAAACCATCACTTCCCATTTTTCTTTCTTTATTATATTTTAATAATAGGAATAATGTAAAATTAGAAAAAATATAAAAAATATTTCTAATACATTTAACATTTGACCAGAACAAAAGATATTAGGAAACTGTATTATTTCAACTGTATAAATGGGTAAGGTAGAAAATGGGAGACAAGTAAATAAATTGTAGGCAATAGTATATGATTCATGTTGTTGATAAAAATAATTGTTCTCTAACCAAAATTTTCCAATTATGTTTAAAATAAGACATTGTCTAAGGAACTTTAATAGAGTCAAAATCTTTGCTATGCCTTTTAAATTGCCAACAGATATTTTGGAATCTTTTTGAGGTAAGTTTTTGTTTGTTTGTTTGTTTGTTTTTAATGGTTTAAAAGCTTTCGTTGAATTTGTTCCCACATAGCACTGAACTTTATGACATGTGTTCATTTAAAGGTATTTGGAATTTACTAAATATTGGTGATGGACAGGTAAGTAGTGAAAAGAACAAAGACAGGAAAATTCATTTTCTTCTTTTCCTTCAGTCTATGAGCAGGTCTCACTGACTTCCCTGAGGATACTGACCCATTAGGGTCCCACTCTCCTGGCCATCCTGGCACCCTGTGATCAACCGGGCTTCTTCTTTACTCTTTTTAGTAAATGAGAGAGAAACACCAATATTTAATACTGCTGAATTAGGGGAGGATTTTGATAGATAGAGGTTAGAGAAGGATTTTGCATTTCAGGAAGGAAACAATGTGAAAAACTGTGCACATGGGGTCAGGAGGAAGGAGCAGCTTATGCCCTCTAGTTTGGCTGATGTGAAGACATAAAGTGATGCAAGAAAAGGAAGGGAAGGTAAATTGCTAAAATCTTCATCACATTTAAATAATATGACCTCAGGCATGTCTGTAAGATTCTGCTAATTCATCTATAAAACTGTGATTCTGGAATCACCTCTAATATTTTTTCCAACTCTCACACTTTCAAATGCCATACTACAGACCTAGATATGGTTATCACAAAGAGCCTTGTGGAGCTTGAGATACAAATTTGACAGTCATTCACATAGAAGTGACATTTAAAGTAGTGGTCAATGAATTTACTAAAGGATTATGTGCAGAGAAGGATAAGAGAACCAAGAGTAAAATATACAGCCACAGCTGTGGTCAGAGAAAAATAAGAGGAACCACCAAGAAGATGAAAGTGTTATATGGAGAAGAAGGAGTAGAATCAGGATGGGACCATCCCAAATATGGTCACTACCAAAAGAAATCCAGGAAGATGGGAAATGGACAGAGGAAATTGAATCTGCTTAAAGTATGCTTGCTGATCTTTAAGAGTACACAGTTAGTAATAAATATTCTTATTTGACTAAGGAAAACCAGTTCAGGGGGCTGAGCCACACTAAGAATAACAAGGTAAGATGAACTTCAGTGTCCCTGGTTCTCAGGTGGAGCACTCTAGGTAATAGGCCTAATGTCTTGAAGAAAGTTGGGCAAAATTGAGAAGTCCAGGTGAAATGAACTAAAGCTCCTTCAAGGAACTGAATTGGGTTGCTCATCATTTGGACTCATTTCATACCACTAAAGTTAGCTGGACCAGGGAGGGGTTGGACCACATTTAGCTCATGATCCATTTCTTGCTTCTAATGGAGAAGAAAGTACACAGTGATGAGGCCTTGTCTTACACAGTGTACCATGGTCCAGTCCTTTCTTCAGAAGCAGGGAAAACAGAAAAATAGTTAGAAATAACTAGAGGTTTCAGAGAGGAAGAAGGGGAAATTGAGGAAGAAAGAGAGTAAAGGAAGGCTCTTTGCAATGACCTTGAATCCTTAGGTCATCACTGAGTCATCATGGAGTCGTCACAAAGAGCAAAGCCCCTGGAAGGGACCTGTGTTTCTCTCCCCATGTCATTTATACCTAATAATAAACACACATACCAGATAGCACACACGTTGAAGGCTGTGTGCTGTTGGAAGCAGACCCAGGCCTTTGGGAATCCCCTGAATCAAAGCATGAAAAACATTCTCTTCTTTAGCACCTGTAACACTCTCCTAGTATGACTGTTTCTCTTAAAACCATAGGCGTCTGTTTTCAGGTTTGCTCCTTGGAGACAGAAACAGGGTTATATGATGTTTTTTTCCTCATTTCCTGCTATGTGCTGTTTTAAGTTTCTGTGGCAGCTTTTACATTCTTTTCTCCAAATGATGAATCTATATATGGTTGCTCCCCACCCCACACCATATTGATGACTGGGGCATAGACTTACATTGGGAATGTTTAGGAAATGGAAGTACTGTAACTAGTGTTGTTTTATCAGCTATTTTTGAAGAAAAAATCTTTCTACAGATTTTAAGCCCACTCTGCTGGTGCAATAGAATGATCAAATAGAATCTTTCTTTGAAGATTTGGAATCACATTCAGCCTTGGAGTCACCATTTAGATCATCATTTGGGTCATCACTGACCTCAGAGCTGTGGGCCGTGGGACAAGCACTGAGGATTACAGCCAGAAGACGTGGGCTTGAGGACTGGCTTTACTTAGGAACTCTGAGATTCTAGGCAAGTCATTAAAAAGAAACACATACAATAAAAACCTCAAGTCTCAGTTTCCTTCTCTGTAAAGTGGAGATAAAAAGCAAATCTACCTGCTTCACAAGATTATGTGCACATTACAAAAATCCTCTGTGGAAGCATTTGCATTAACTGAAAACACTCCACAACTGTTAAGGACTATAGAACTAGAGACATCACTCTAGGAAGCATACAAGAACAGGCTAAATCTTGGCAGAGATGGGACAGGTGAATTGGAAACATTGGCTTATAAAAGAAACCCTCACATTGAGTTTGACTTCTCGTTATTAATCTCTTTGTCCTACAAGTAGAATGCTAGCAAAAAAAAAAAAAGTTTTCACAAGTTGCTTTTCAGTTAGCTGCATGTGCCCCCATATAACAGATAAGGGAACCAAGACTTAGAAAGTTGCTTGTCTATTTGTTTTTAAATGACTTGTCCCAAATCTCACAACTAGCAAATCTAAGTGTAGAAATTTACACCCGAAATTAAGGCTGCTGGAGGTTCTATTTTTATAAAGACCTAAAGAGTATACACAGAAAAACAATGAAAAGAGCTTCAGAGTCATTGCCCATAGGAGAACCTAGACTCTGAGGTGAGGCCACCCTGCAAGCTCCTGGCAGAGCCGTCCTCAGGAGAGGAACTCATTCTGATGAGAGAAACCCAAATTGAGACATCATTAGAAGGGATGCTTGTGAATGACATGTTAGGAATATGCTCTCTGGTTGTCTTCTAACTCAGCCCTTTCAGCAGCCTGGGTCAAGTCTCTGAGAAGAGGAAGACCAATAACTCATGAGTCAACAGAGTGGTAACATGGAGCTCAGTGAGAAACAAACAGGGTGAGTCTGTAAAAAGTTCTATCACTAGTGGGAGAAGAACCTTCTTCTATTAAGTCAGCTCTGTGGCTGAGGAGACAGCCATCAAGACCATACTGGTGACCAGGTTAGTGCCGGGGATGTCTGGAGGGGTGACATCAGAAGATACCACCTAGAAAGGAGTGTGTCGGACCTCCATTAGTGACATGACCCATTGCAAGTCCTGTTACTGCACACATATCTTTTGATTGAAGGGAGGAAATGGGTTACACTGTATTGTTGGTATTATTACTGAAGACGATTTTTTTT
Organism: Macroglossus sobrinus; assembly: GCA_004027375.1. NCBI lineage: Eukaryota > Metazoa > Chordata > Mammalia > Chiroptera > Pteropodidae > Macroglossus > Macroglossus sobrinus. Next base: position 240,370 of record PVKZ01001771.1, on the reverse strand, counting down.
CTCTTTTATCTCATTCCTTTGTTCCCACCAGTGCCTGTTTGAGTTGCGGATTTAGAATCTACACTATGGACCTAAGATTTTCGTATTTAGTTTATATAAAGGGACCACTCATATCTTTCCCTTTAGCTACACTCCACCTGTCAGGAGATGGTACAGTGTAATGTAGTGGGTGTGAGCAGAGGCTTTGCCAGGAGATAGAAGTGGACCTGACTTTTACCATCCCTGTGACTCAGGAAGTCATTCAGTACCCAGCTCCTCATGGTTAAATAGGAATAACAAGAATGCAGATACCACTGAGCCTTTGATAGAACTACATGTAATAATGCTGACTGGTAATTTGTGAGCACTCGATATGTGGTAGCTGTTGTCATTAGTAAATAGTAGGATGTTTACATTAAAAATAGGACTATGGATTCAACCAAATCTCAAGAGACTGTAACTTTTATGTGTATAAGAGTTGTCATGTAGAGCAAGTTGCCCATTCTTTCTCTCACCATCAAAGGATCCAAGATTTCGGCCACACTCAATAGAGTTCTCTGTTAGCTCTTCCCCAACGTTTTTCTTCAAACTTGAATTTCACATTGTTGTTGATTACCCCACCTTTTTCTAATGTCTGCCAAATTTTCCTTAAATGTTCCTACCTTTTTGGTATAGTTTTTTTTCTTTTTCTTTGTTTTGTTTTGCTTTGTTTTGTTTTGTATTGTTTTTCAGGGAAATTCACATGGTCCTGTTAGGAAATCATGAACTTTGCCAGACACTTACAAACAAAACAGTTTTTCACTTATGTTCTGTTTTTTAGGGATGCCGTGAGAATTAGTTAGATGCAGTCTGCAAGACACAGCCTGCTCTTGGAGAAATATGATATATTAATACCACATTGAACAGAACCCTGTTTTTTCACATGAAGCACTTTCCATCCACCTGTTTCAGATTGGCCCACCTCTGCCATGGGGGACAACTCTTATGAACGCTATCACCTGCAGCAACTAACTCTTCTTTAGTCAACACAGTTTTCCACTGAACAGTAGTCAAGTTTCTGATTAGCAATAGTACCAAATTAGTAGTATTCTTTCCCTAAACGTGAATCTAACATTTTGAGAAGCTGCTAAGAACCTTTCTCAAATTGCCTTCTCCAACTTTGCTCATACTCTGCTTGTCTTCTTCTTCCATTATCCTGTGACAGGCACAGATTTTTTTCTCTCTTACTAAAGAGACTGGTTCCATGGTGGCAGTTAGAGCATCCTCAAACTTTTCCCCAGCTTTTTCAGTATTTTCTTAGGCATAATCACCAGTTTCTGCTAAAGAACCAAATAATCTTACTTCCAAATCCATTCCATAAAAATGAAATTTTGCTGTAATGAGAAACTGGGTTATTTAATGTCAGTGGCAACTTTAAATACCTTTGGAGGCTAAAAAATATCAATATTTGACATGACTAGTTTTTTACCATTCTATTAATAAAACATATGTTTATAGAAAGTGGCATAGCATTGGCCACAGTTACAAAGTGTGATTTTTATTCATCTTCTCTCTTGTGTGCTATTGTACCTGCCCCTCCAGGCTGAGAGGAAACATCTAGAAACTGGTAGTGCTCAGAACAGGGGAGAGCAGGTCGACATAGGCAGTCATCTAACTTATGAAGAAAAAAAGCATAATTAGCTTAGTCAAGTCTATTGAAATGAAAGAAAGCTTCTCGGAACTTCAAAATGCAGGTTCTGAGAAGCTACTGCCAACCCCAAACTTGGCAGCTTGAAGATTTTGTATCTCACATTTGGGGCTAGGAAGAGTCTTCCCCTCCCAGAAAATGAGGTTTCTATTTAGGGTCTTGAATATTGTATTGATTACTCTCGTTCCTTTTTTTTTTTTTAATCTTGATTTTTTTCCTCTTTTTCCTGGCAAATGATACCAATATATCTTTTTTTTATGTCAGTTTTGTTCTTCTGATGGAGACAATAAGAAAGATAGGAGAGGGCCCGTGAATGCTGTCTTCATTTCTTGCATTCTCATAGCTGACAGCTCACTCTACTTTAGAAAGGGTGACTTTTTCTGAATTGTTCCTGAGGAGATTTGTTTTGTTTTGTTTTCCCTATGACTTATTTTGCTATTGGAGAATTTGAACTTTTGATGGTATTAATATAAAGAGAATAGTTTCTATTTGCTTTGTTTTATTTTATTTGGTTATTGTTATTCTAGGTCTGCTATAAAATGTCTTAGCAAGTTATTATCTTTTCATAAGGAAAACACCCAAACTTTAGTCTAGTGATCCTTCTCTTTGTTCCTGTACAGGAAGGAGGGGCTGGGAATGTCTCCCAGGACTATCATGGTACATCATTGACCCAACAACAGGTCACGATGGTGGGCCCATGATGACAGCAGCAAGTTTGTGAGTGGTACAGGATTGCCAAGAGTAACTATTTGGGCAAGCCCTCAAGAAAGAATTCCAATACAGAGTAAGGTGCTGATTTTGTTGACCTCAAAGCTGATAATTCTGGCCAAGCCTTTCTCAGTAAAGCCATCAGAGCAGGCAGAAAGAATCCTATTCTTTTGATGCAATTGAAAATTCGCTTCCCAATACTGAGAAGGTACTTTTTAAAATTATATACACATAGTGCCACCCACCCAGAATCACTGCCCTTGATGAGAAATGCCACTGATGGGAGTGTGCTATGTACATGGTGACGAGGAGGCAAAACAACAAAACAAAACAAGAAAGTTGTTGGAAACCATTAGAATTTCAGTGTGTGTGTGTGTGTGTGTGTGTGTGTGTGTGTGTGTGGCCCATGAGAAAAATTATTCTCAGCCCTCAGACTTTCTTAAAGTATGAACAATGTGAAGAGATCCAACTTTTGATTTGGACTTGAGATTTTAAATTTAATGTGACATATTAATGAAAGCAATGTGTGGTATTTACTCAAATCATAGTTTTCTTCAGAGTAGTGCAAAATTCAGTCATGAATAAATCAGATGAGTACTCAGGATTCTAAAAGAAAAGGGCACCCAAAATCAAAATGGAGGAAAAACAGAAGGACATGACTCAAGAAAAGAGTTATTTAGTTTGTGAGGCAAATGATACCATTTGGGGGAAGTACTAAAAACTTTGCAAAGTCATAAACTTTATGAAGGCAAATGGTTGCATACATTCTGCGCATCTTCATGGCCAGAGTTTATGTAGTGTCACTGGAGCTCTTTGTGGAGATGGGGGCAAGGGTGAGCATGCTGGGGCCCTGTACTCTTGGTCACTGAGCATGCTTCTCTCCTATGTGTCAACCCATTTGAAGACATAGTGACACTTCATATGCTTTTAGATGTAGCCCAGTTACATTTTTTATAAGTGTTAATTCAAGTGTCTTGAGATACATAACAGATGTTTTAGTGAGTCAATAATATTGGTTTGATTTTAGTAAACTATATAGTCTTCTATTTAAAATTTTTCTCTGAGGGCTTTAAAGGGCCAAGTACATTTTAATAAAGGTAAAAACACATTCTGAGCAAAATGAAAATGGTTAAGGTCAAATGTGGAATTTTCCTTGAAATTCAGGTACATGGAATTATGAGGATTCTGCAAAAACTTTTTGGAAACTACTATTTATTGAGTACTTGCAATGTGCCAGTACAAATATCAAATGAATTAATGAATGACTGAGCTAATGAACAATCTTACAGAATAATTATTAATATTTACATATTACCAATGAGAAAATTGAGGCTTAGGGAGGTCATAAAAAATTATCCATCTGACAAATGTTGGAAATAGAATTCAAACCCCAATCTTTTTCACTTTAATTTATGTAATGTGGGAGATTCAAAACTGAGTTCTGGAAATAATAATATATCATTAAAACTCCTCTGCCTTAGGCCAGCTGATGAAGATAGCTTTTATTTTTCTCCTTTTAGTTCCTTATTTCCCCCAATGAGTGCCAGTCTCCTCATTCAATTTCTCACATTACCCATTTCTTTTACCCACAAAATTCTGGTTGAAAGGAGTGGAATCTTCATGCTTAAGAGTTTCTAATGACGGAGAGAGCTGGGAATACTCACCAATGTTCTGATCTTTTTTGAAAGCCCAGACAGAAAAGAATATTGGCCCCAGTGGTCAAAACCCAGACAACTCCAGTTTTGATGGGACAGCTCCCAAAAAGTTCAGATGCTTCCCTGAACTTATCCAAACCTTGGGCGGTCTCCTGCTTTTCCAGAGGGAGCATGCTTGGTGGATGATGCACCAAGTTTGAAACACATGGAGAATGCCCTCTGTGGGGACTCTCGGGTCTTATGAGAGCTTAAGTCTCAATTGCACATCAGGCTTCCATTTCTCCTCTGGAGAAATACAGCAGGCTTTGCTGTGTTGAAAATGGAATCTCAACCACACAGAAAGCACTGGAAGTTATATTAGGTGAAGTCATCAAACTTCTGTTTATGATCTTCATTTATTAAACATGTACCAGATACTTTTTTAGATACTTTACCTATGTTATTTCATTTAATCTTTTCAACAAACCTCAAGGTAATTATCTCCATTTAACAAATGGTGAAACTGAGACCCAGGTTAATTAAGTAATATGCCCTGAGTCTTTTGATTTGTAGGTGGCAGCTGAGATTTGAACTGATTCCATCCATCTTTAAATTTGTGCACTTAACTGTGCCATGATGTCCCCTGACCGGTCCACAAGGACATAAGAAAAGATTACATTTGTGGGAGGGTAGGTACCTTAGCTTTATTTCTATTTGTCTGCAGCCTCTCCTGGGCCATTCTGGAAGCAGGGATGGAAGCAGTGGAGCTGGCAGACACCTCTGGTTCTCATGTAGCAAACATGGGCAAGTTGGCCAGGCTGCTGCGCAGAGGTTGTCGGCTTTGGACTAAGCGACAAGAATTAATGAGTACCAAGGAAAATCAGATAATCAACTGGCTGAAACCTTTGAGAAGCCATTAGCAAAAGCTCGACAAGATAAACTAAGAAATTCAAAGAATTTCTTAAAAATCAGAAATAAATCAGAAAGGAAAAAAATCAACGCACAGGCCAATTCCATAAATACTAGAACTTCATAGAATCATTAAAAGTCCCATAACTTGAGCCTGCCTAAAATTGTGGTCCCTTCACTGTAGTAATTTAAACTTAACTATTTATTTTGGCTTCTGTTTTCAATGACTTGTTCTAATCGAAATGCTTTGATGAGATGTACAAAAGGAATAAAAATGTGATTGAGAAGCCAGAAAGTAATATCTTGCTTTAAAATAATTATGAACATAAACTTTGACCCTTGGCCATGTTATTAGGGCTATCTTTGACTAACTAGGGCAAAGATTTTTAAAACTTATTTGGAAAAACATTTTTGGTTTTAGAGTGGGTGTTGATGTATCCTAACACTTTACCAAACATATTTCCACCAAAATACCTTTTATTCTGCCTATAAATCAAAGTACATTTGACATGTAAAACTTCATTTCTTGGAGGCTTCTGTAACAATCCATGGCTTACAATAAGTTAAGGTCAACTTTATTCTGAGTTCAAATGATATTTGTGGAACTTGGGCTTCTACTTTTCTTACAGCAAGCCAACCTGCTTTATGTGAAGTATTGCTATGATCTACATAAAATTCATCTCTTGGTGGTATGCTTACTTGAATTTAATGTTATCTTATTGAATCCAATAGTAACAATAAATAATGTGATAATATTTATTAAAATATAACCATATGTCAGGTATCCTCCAGAAAAACTAGGTTTGAAGCCTGGCCATGCTACCTGACCACCTGTGAGAGGCCACAAACAAATTACTTATATCTCAAATGATCAATTTCCTTATCTAAAAATTGGTGGTAATGACACATTGGTTTATACAGAGGAGTCAATGAGACAACATATGTTGTATTAGTTTGCTAGAGCTGCCATAACAAATACCACAGACTAGGTGGCTTAAACAACAAAAATGTACTTTCTCATAATTAAAAAGCTAGAAATCCTAAATTAAGGTTATCAGTAGAGTTGGTTTGTTCTGAGGTTTCTCTCCTTGGCATGTACAGGATTGTCTTCTCCCAGAGTCTTCACATGGTCTTCCTTTATGTGTATCTTTTTTCCAATTTATTCTTATAAAGAAAACGGTCAGATTAAATTAGAATCACCCTAATGATCTCATTTTAACATTAATTATATTTTTATAGACCATATCTCCAGTCACATTATGAGGTACTAGAGGCTAGGATTTCAACATATAAATTTCAGGAAAGAAAAATTTAGTTTAAATCATATGTGAGATGCCTAGAACATAGCACATATTCAATAAATGCTGGTCCCCTTTTCTCCCCACTTCCAAGATTTGATGTGGAGAAGACACAGAGACTGAAGTAATAGGCTCTTTGAGTGGATTGTTCAGGTTCCTTGAAAAAAATATTAAAGTGCAGGATAATCCCATTAAAATGGGATGTCCACTGCTGCTCATCCACAGACCTTCAGTTTAAAAAAAGAGGCAAATTAAACTTTACATCTCAAAAAGTACATGTCAAGGCACAAAAAAGAGCTTTTTAACTCCAGATCTCTCAGCTCCTATTGATTTAACTTCTAGTCAAAGCAAAGGCAAGCAAATAAATGCAATGATGATGTCAATGATGATGATGTGACATAGGTGCTAATAACAGCTAATGTTTTACTGAGGGCAAACACATAAGGAACCCTTCAAATGCATTCTTCCATTTGATCTAGCTAACTTCTACAAATGGGTAGCTGTGTGTGGTCTCTCAAAAAAACTGATTTTTTTTTTAAGGAGAACACATTGAGAATTTCTACATGTAAGAAAGGATAAAATTGGTGTTAATTTCATAAGAGGATTTATCAGCTCAGGTGATCATTGTCACTTTAACTGTAGTTTTGCTGATATGTAAGGACAAAAATATATGTTTAGATTGACTAGAGAATATTGACATTCACTTTTGTAACTGGAGTGCCTTCTGAAGCAGAGATTCCTTGATAGGTGTTGATTTATCTGGAGAGCTGGAGACAGCCTTCTTGCAAGTTTTTCTCTACCTAGCATACTTCTCTGCATGCCATAAAGATAAATAAATATTTGTGGATTGAATGATGCACCCTGCTGCCTCCCATCCCTCAGGACTCTGAGTTACTCTCTCCTTTCAGGACCAGCATGGCTAACAGCTCTGATGAACTCAACAACCAAGCAGCTCTGTCTGTGCCCTTCCTCTGGACACTCAAGAAACTCTGCCCCCACAACCCCCCAAGAATACACTGCTGCAGAATGAGGTGGAACCACTACTTCACCCCTTTGTAATTTTACTCTCAAGTGGTTTGGGGGTTTTAAGCAAGAATCTGAGTTGTGTGAACATATCTGTGAAAACAATTGTTGAGAAAGCAGAAAGATCAAATGTTGAAATTCCAAAATTTTTACTTAATGATACTTCTACATACACCTCCCTGGAAAGTCAGATATGACGGCTGCCAAGGACAGTGATAGAAACACCCATTTTGAAATGCTGAAATTCATAAAAACATCTAGGCCATGGTGATGCCTATTGGATTTTGCTTTGCCTACTTCTGTCAGAAGAGGCAGGCTGTCTTTTTCTTATTTAGCTCAGTACAACCATCTGCTAACAAGAATCAGTGAGCATTGCTTCTGGTAACTCTTCCAGGCTTGAACCTCTATAGGGTAGTCACAGAGAAATGCCTTCCGTCAGCTCACTTTCTGGACATGCTCAGGCCTGAGGGCAGGGCTTTGAGTTTCTGGCCTATTGTCAACCCCATTGAGCAGCAGCCTTGGCTGGGTCATATAGAGCATTTTTTTTTTTTCTGTCTGAAGTATGACCTGGTTAGCAAAGGACAAATAGTAGAGCTCCTCAAAAATAATTAAGTCTTTGGATCCCTTTCTGCAAACACAAATCTGTGTGAGGTTTTCTGGAGTGAATGCTGTAGACAGAATTCCAAAGGCCAAGAGGCCAAACACCCCGCTGGTCAGTCACTCACAATCTCTCCATAAATAGTACAATGCCTCTCTGAAGAAATGAGACAGAATTAAGCAGTTCCATTTGTGGTACCAGTTGGATGGTGACTTTAACTATTGAACATGAATATGACAAAGACAACAAGAAGGATGGACTGTACAAAGGGCAAATTCAATTAAACCACAGTATGTTGGACAAGTCACTTCACTATTTGTGGCCTCAGTTTCCTCAGCTCTAAAGTTAGATTAGTAAATCAGTTCCATAAGATTATCCATTTAACCAGAGCAATTTTATTAAGAACCTACCATGTGCATAGTACCATGCTAAAGGCTGGTAGTGAGGATTAAATAAAATAGTGCAAGCCAGGGCACAGCAGAGCAGCTGCCTCATGGAATTTTTTTCTCTATAAATGTTGGTTGATATGGGGAATGGTTGGGGAAGGCAGAAACCCTGGCCTGAGTTCTTTAAAAATGTGGATATTTACTCAGATTCCTGAATTATTTATTAAAAATATTAAAAATTGCTTTTTTTATGTGAATAATGATTAAGCAACATAAAGAGACAATGAAGACCCTGGGAACAGAGAATTAAGACAGGGGTGGTGGACACTGTTCTAGCCCAGGGACCTTGACTGAGCTTTGACATATGTGCCTAGACTCCCAGGAGAATCCATGGCTTTGAATTTAGGATCAAATAGGTAAAGAATGAAGAGGAAAAGCAATGAAAGGGGCAAATTAATATATTACAAGGGGAAAGTATAGGAGAATTCCTGGGAACAAACCAACAGGCGTGTTTACCCTGTGAGAAGCCTTAATGATTTCAATGGTTGGCTGGAGGGAGGGGAAAATTGAACTCACATTAATCATGCTCCCAAGTTCAACTCCAGTTTCTAACAAAATAGACAATAACTGGTAATACCACTCCTGGCCCTCACAACCCCGGGGTCAAGGCCTGGCTGGAATTACCCAACAGGATTTCAGATCAGGCCTGGAAACTTGTGCATTTAAGCTTATTCTGGAATGCATGCTACATGTAAAAATGGATTTTTTCAATCTAATCTTAAGAGAATCTGAACTTAATAAGAGTAACTGGGTATTTTAAATAATCCCTATTTTTCTTCTCAAGAGAAGCATTTTGTGGCAAAGACCAGCAAAAAGCACTAATTGCACCTATCTCAAGCCCAAGTTTGGAAAGCAGCTTTTTTTTTTTTATAGAAAAACAGAAATCTTTTAAAAATATCATTTACCTTCTGGTTGCCTTTTATTTGTGTTTCTTGATTTCTTTTGCCCTAATTGTGCTCCTCTAGAGAGTTAACAAAGATGATCTCAGAGAGTGGGTGCTTTAGAACCTCTCCTGGGTGGGGAATACAGATGACAGATCAAAATCTACATCACTCTTCAGCTGCCTGGTGTGCACCTAAAAAAAACAGGCACACCCATGCTAAAATAAAGAATTGGACTGCACTCAGGGAAAAATCATAGATACATTTCTTCTTCTAATGATGTATGGAGTAAAGGTCAAAGGGTGCAGATTGAATATGGAGAGGGTACAGGAGAAGGTGAAGCACAGATAAGATGGCAGATGGGGGAAGTAAAGTCAAACCAAACGTTCGATGCAACTAATTTGTAAGGAGGAGACCTGCCAAACTCTGGAGTGTCTTCCATGCCAAAGACTAATGTTCAGGATGAGTCCAGTTTTAGCCCAGGAGAAATAAATCAACTAGAGGGAAAAAAGTTTAAGGAGAAAAAAAGTATCATCCCAAGTATGTAGTGTCGTCCACATCCAAAATTTTTAGGTCAAATACAATAAGGAAGTAATGTGGGAAGAAAGAAAGCAGTCTGAGCTCTCAGAGCCCTGGGTCGGCCCCAGTTGCTGTCCTGGTCCTCACAGCACTGAGGTCCTGGTCCAGCAGGTCGGCAAAAGAGAGAAGCTCTTGCCTCACACTTCTGGATGCTTGGGGATGTTTTAATTTGTATACCCTTTAATTAAAAGGAATAAGATCTTTTCTATAAAGATGATAATAATAAAACATCTCAAAAGAGAATGGGGAATGCATGGTCTCATGTATTATCCAAGCTCCATGGAAGGCAAGAGGGCTTGGAACAGTAAAATCTTGTTTGCTCACGCGGCTCTGAGTAACTTAAGTGGAAAAAGCTCAGAAAATAATTGATTAGATGCCAATTCACATAGCTCACTTAAGTCTGCTTTTTATTATCAGTATTTCTTTAAAAGGCTAATAGATCCTGTTCTTGACAAGCATGAAGCCAGAAGGTGGGCTCTTATCCAGTGTTTTCATTTTTCAGCCCCAAGAGGCCATGATTAGATCTTAATATTGAATGCACAAACCACACTCACTGTGTGAACTCTCTGAGAGGGCTCCCCACCTAAGGATAAAAAAAGTAAAGAAGTTTTATTGGAAAGATTGTAAAAGGAAGGGGGAGGAGCACTCTGTGTCTCTTAGGGCCAACTGATTAGGATGCGTTGATTTTTCTTATGAACATTCTAAATCTGCTCTCCCAGAGGGAAGAGAAACCAGAGAAGACTGGACTTCAGTGATTTAATTCCTGGTCTAAGAATAGCCAAACCAGGGCAGAGAGGAGCAAGCACAAGTCAACCACTGAAAAGCATTTGCAAATTGAGCAAAGTCCTTTGAATCTTAGGTAATAGCTGAGAGCAGTTTTTTTTTTCTTCCACATCTCATAAACTATAACTGAACTTGGAAAAACATGCCAATCACGGGATGCTCTCCACAGATTACATGATCTAAAACTGAGCTACAAGGAGCCAAACATGAATAAAATGTGCTTCCAGTCATAAGTTCATGGCAATGCTTCTCAGAGGCATCACCCAGGCCAGCAAGCACTGGACACATTTTATTCCTTACAACATGGTCAAGATTAAGTTGCCACGCTTTGCATTTCTGTCTCCCATGTGACCACCCTCACCATGTACTAAATGTGCAACCCTCTCTCCTTCGTAATAGAATTGATTTGTGTCTCTGGGTGTACCATCAGGGGTTAGCTATCTCCGTGGTTCACCAGCCCAGTGAATCAAAAGGGAAAAGACAATTTCTCCAAGGAAAAAGACATGCAAGTTTATGGGTGGCCTGAAGCCTAACCTCTGGGGTTAGCTCCTGGGATAGTTCCCATTCCTTCTGATGGCAGACTCCCCCTAAGAGATGCTGATGGAGCTGAGCTGGAGCTCCTTTCCAATGATTGGTTGACTAGATAAGAATACATTTCAATACTTACAGAATAGCATTCAGAACATAATGTTCAGTAAAACTAATATAGAAATGGCAACATAGATGAGTCCAAATATTAAGAAGGCAATACACAGATCAGTCTCATGATTTTAAGGGGACATTCGATATTGCCTATCAATACCCATTCTGTGCTTCCTGGGAGCTTCAAGCACCAGGTGAAAACACTCAGCCCCAGGGAGGGTGACAGGTGAGAAAGTGGAGTGCAAACCCATCTTTTCCATTCTGAATTCATCTTTTCCTTTCTGTAAGGAGTGAGATGCCATGAACAGCTTTTCTCCAGAGTATCTCACAAATGTATTAGTTTTTAAAGGGAGGTTAAATATGTTTGTGCCTTGGCAAATTTGTTATTCTAACCATAGCATAGTCAATGTGAAACTCAAACATCATTGTACTTTATTATTCTGCTTTGTATACCATGTTTTCCTCATAGCTCTTAATATGAAAGTGCTCAGCCAGGTTCTCACCCTTTGTCACTTAATGGGATACATGTTTTTGAAAGCTGATAATAGTTTTTAAAGGTAGCCATCATGAATTTATATTGAGTTTAAAGAGTTAGTACCATTATGCCAATGACCAATACTCTATATTCAAAAAGCAACATTATTTTTTTCTAATATTTCTAATTAAACCCTGTTATAAAATAAGGTTCATTCACTGCCTTCATGGCAAATGTTGTCTTCTCATCCTCTTGGCTGACTTACCTTCACCCACTGGACACCTGGGAATAAGCTCTCAGCTGGTAGAGTGGCCTCTAATGCTGCCAGATTCAGAGAATGAGTTTGTCCTTCAGAGAAAAGTAGTTAAAATGTTCCAACATAGTCCCTCAGAGAGCTAGAACCTCTCAAGTTCTCTCATGCTGGAAATTCCTGGGTGGACATTGAACCCGATAAGAGTGCCATAATGGAGTGGGTTTTTTTATAGGAATTATATATATTTATTCTTAAGGGTAAATGAAAGTTCATTACTCTTTTTTAAGACATTTTGATTGAATGGTGTGTGTGTGTGTGTGTGTGTGTGTGTGTGTGTGTGTGTGTGTGTGTGTAAAAGATGGAGGGAGGGAGATTGGGAAGTAGGGAGGGAGGGAGAGAGAGAGAGAGAGAGAGAGAGAGAGAGAGAGAGACCATGCCATATAAGAGACAGATCTTGTCAGTTTAATGGCAAGTCCATGAAGTACACTGTTTTTCAAAAAGAAGCAGTGTTTTTCAAAAAGAGGTTCCCTGAGAATACACCAGTCTCTTTTAATTTTTGTCATTTCACAGTTACTTTCAGAAGTGGCTTACTAAATATATCTCATTTAAGCCCAGGCATAAATTTATATATCAAGAGAAACAGTCAAGACCTTGATGTCTTTTGTTTGTAATTTCCTTGTGCTTTTTGTTCCCCAGAACTGATAATCAAGGGGTTTTCACTAGTTAGAGTCAGAAACTTCTCAACCCCAAATGTCTGGGAAGTCCTGTGTTCTGTTGATTCTAATATACATGCATCAGCCATAAGGGAACTCTAATAGTGCAAGACAATAAAATCTCTTTATGTTTTTTGTTTTAGGGAAATCCTGAATGGTTGCACAAGGGTCATAAAAAATTACTAATATGTTTTCTCATGGCACTGGGCCATACCATAAGGCTGTGTGCAATGGTATTGTATGCAGCCAGTAATCACAAACAAATGTATTCCACCAGCAGATGAGATGTTATATGAGAAAGTGTGAGAGGTCAGAGCTTGAGCCTTGGTGTCAGCTATGAAACAGGTCCCTCCACAGTTGAAAATCCTGAGGCCATGCAAATGAAAATGACAGTGCCTGGGAGGTGGGGTCGGAGGGGGATACCAAGAAGGATGAGGTCACCATTATGGACATTCAGTTTCCATTCAAATGGGAAATCTGAAAAGGCTTCAACTCTAGTGCTATCTGGACCAAGAAAGAAGGTGGAAAATGTCGATCAGGTATGGAGGAGATGTGAGAATCTCCATGAAAAAGAGACAGGACACCATCAGATGTCCTAGATGGAGGAGTGGTCGAACATGGAGCCAGTCTGTACCAGCAGGTGAAATCAGTCGTCTGCTTTTGGCACCACTTATTTGATGTGTCCAACGTCAGGTTAACGCATGAGGAGGCAAGCTATCAATATAATTCCAAGGTTCGCCACCCACTACAGGTCTGGCTTGGAAGGACACTCAGGGCTGCTTTCGAAGACAGGGCATTATTGGAATCCTTCTGTCCAGAAGAAAAGAAATTCTCATTAAAAAAAGTTGACGTGTTTCTCCTTAACCTCCAAAAAAGAATTTCTGAGCTGTGAACAGTGACATTTCTCCAAGTGAGTTCCTATGACAAGTAGGAGTATTTTTTGGATTCCCAGAGGTAGAAAAAAGTTCCACGGAAGCAATACAGATTACTCAGAAGCACTGCATTTACTCAGACAGTTGTGTGCAGGAGAAAGGTACAGGTCAAAAATTCTGGCTCCACCACACCCTGACTTTGAGCAAGTTACTTATGCTCTCCAGACCTTAGTTCTCTCCTCTGAAAAGAGGGAGAGAAATACCTGTTTTAATGATTGTTGTAAAAATAAATCTCCCACTTTAGTCTCTACCTTTATGCCAACAATTTCCAGATCTTTTCTCTCTGGCCAAAATTTCTCTTCCGAATTTCACGTCCATATACTCTCTCTCATGTTTCATAGCCTCTTCAAAAACAAATGTTCCAAACTGAAATTATCATCTTTGCTCTCTTTAACCTCACAGACTGGTTTTACATTCAGTTGAAGATGCCATTATGTGTCACCAGAAGATTTAAGATGTCTTCATCACCACTTTAAAATCAAATAAATGACCAAATCTTTGATTTCAGCTCTTTCAAAGCTTCCTTGCTATCTCCATCCCAGGTTTGAATGACACCATTTAACGTTTAGAGCATTGCAAGTCTCTTATTTCTAATGTTGGCCCGTTTTCCACACTATTTTTCAGAGTGATCTTTGGAAAGAGAAAGTCTGGTTGGTTCATTCCCTGCTAAACGGCTTCCCATTACTCTCAAGATGTTTCTTATGCTAAATTTCCAGGATCTGGTCCTTTCTTACAACCCCTGGATTATCTTTAGTCTCCACAGTTTCTGGCACTAAATTCTCTCTAGACATACTGAATTTGGTGGACTTTCAGTCGTCTCTGGGCCTTCACAGAGATTGTTCTTTCTGCCTATAACCCACTCTCCCCACCTCCTCTCTAATTTATTGCTACTTCAGGTCTCATCTTTAGATCACCTTTTATGAGTGCCTTCCCTATTCCCCCAAGGCTGGATGTGTGCTCCTCTTGTGTGCTGCCATAGTACCTGCAATCTCCTTAATATAGGCACATAGATCATACAGGACCATATTGGACTTTCTTGTACCTGTCAGTCCCCTCCACTAGATAGTTAACTCTTTGAGGACATGGAAACTTCAGTGGTATGTATCTGACCATTCAATAACTATGTGTAAAGCAATGGAGAGAGATGGGAGAGAGAGAGGGAAGAAGGATGTAAAGAAGGAGGAAAGGAAGGAGAGAAAGAAGGAAGGAGTGAATAAAATAACATGACATGTTAAGTACCTAGCACAAAAGCAGTCATATAACAACAAATGTTAGTCTCCACTCTATACTGATAGGCCACATATAATTCCTTTTCAACCAAGCCCTAAAATTACTTTTTCAGAGCAAAGTGGTGATATCCCTTCACATCTAGATATACAAAATCTCTACAGCTAGCTAAATGTCTTTAAAACTCAGCAGGTTCTGCCAGTTCAGAAGCTTCCAGGTTGGAGGTTTGGTTTGTTGTCTAACAATATCTTTATTTTCCTTCACTTTTTCTTTTTCAATTAATAGGCTTTATCTTCTGGAGCAGTTTTGGATTTATAAAAAAAAATTGAGTAGATACTACAGAGTTCTTTTATATCCAATCATTCCTTACCAATACACAATTTCTCTATTATCATCTTGTATTGATGTGGTACACTTGTTACAATTAAAAAACCAATATTGATACATTATTCTAAACTAAAGTCCATAGATATTACATTACATATCTTTGTATTGTACATATTTGGGGGTTTTGACAAATGTATAATAACATGTATTTATCATTATGGCATCATACAGAATAGTATCACTGTCCTAAAAATCCCATGTTCCATTTATTTATTATTCTCTCTTTTCCTCTCTCCATCCTCTTAAACCCTTGTCAACCACTGATCTTTTTGTCTTTATAGTTTTGTCTATTCCATAATGTCATACACTTGGAATCATATTGTATGTAACCATTTCAGATTGGCTTTTTCACTTAGTAATTAGCACTTAAGTTTTCTGTTCATGTTTTTTTCAAGGTTGATAGCTCTTTTTTGTTGTTGTTGTTTATCACCAAATCACATTTCTTGGGTGGATGAATATACCCCAATTTCTTTGTTCATTCACTTATTGAATGACATATTGGTTGTTCCAATTTTTGGAAATTATAAATGAAGCTGCTATAAACATTTATGGGCAGGTTTCTGTATGGACACAATTTTTCAACTTGTTTGGATAAATACCAAAAAACCACCATCACTGGACCATATGTTTATATTTAGCTTTGTAAGAAACTGCCAAACTGACTTCCAAACTACTTGTACCATTTTGCATTCCTACCAGTAGTGAATGAGAGTTCCTGTTGTTCCACATCATGTCAGCATTTGAGGTTGTCAGTGTTTCAGAGTTCCACCATTCTAATAAATGTGTTGTCATTACTGTTTTAATTTGCAGTTCTCTAAAGATGCAGGTTGAACATCTTTTCATATGTTTATTTGCCATATATACATTATTTTTAGTGAGGTGTCTGTTTAAGTCTTTTGCTCACTTTTTGATTATGCAGTTCTTTTAATGTTGAGATTTAAGAGTTCACTGTATGTTTTGGCTCTAAGTCCTTTATCAGATATGTGTTTTCAAATATTTTCTCCTAGTCTTTCATTCTTTTACTCTCCTTCACCTTTAAATGATAGTTTTGCAGAATACAGAACTCTAGATTTGTGGGGTTTTTCTTTCAACATCTTCAGTATTTCACTCTACTCTCTTGTTGCTTGCATAGTTACTGACAAGACATCCAATATAATTCTTATTCTTATTCCATGTAGGTAAGGTGCTTGATTTCTCTAGCTTTTCTGAAGGCTAATTATTTGCCTTGACTTTCTGCATTTTGACTATGATATACAAAAATGTATATTTTTTTATATTTATCCTATGGGTATTCTCTGAGCTTTCTAAATCCATAGTTTGGTGTCTCTTCTTGGCCATTATTATTTTAAATATTTCCTCTGCTTCATTCTCTTTTTCTTCTCCTTCTGGTATTCCAATTGTGTATGTCTCACCTTTTGAAATTGTCCCACAGTTATTGAATGTTCTTTTTTTTCATTATTATTTCCTTTTCCTTTGCATTTCAGTTTGGGAAGTTCCAATTGTCATATCTTCAAACTCTCAGATTCATTGTTCATTCATGCCCACCCTACTGATGAGTCCATTGAAGTTATTCTTCACTTATAGCAATTTTTTTAAATTTCCTGCATTTTTAAAATTCTTTTTTAGAGTTTTCATCTCTTTGATAACATAACCTACTTGTTTTGCATGTTGTCTATTTTTTCCATTAGGCCCCTTAACATATAAACATAATTATTTTAAACCCCTTGTCTAATAATGACAGTATCTGTGTCATATCTAAATCTGTTTCTGATTCTTGTTTGGTTTCTTCAGACTATGTTTTTTTTTGTCTTGTAATTTTTTGTTGAAAACCTGATATTATGTATCAGATAGCAAGTTTTTAATGTGATTTTATGTTAATCTGGTTAGTTTAATTGTGTTTAATGTTTGATATAGCTGTAGGCTTCAAATTCCTCTTGCATCTTTGTTTTTATCTCTCCTGTGAACTTTGGGCTTCTCTAAGTACAGTTCCTTAGAGAGATTCTGTGTCTTTCAGCTACAGGACACTCTTGTTATACTGAGGCCATGTTGGTGGCAGTGCTGAGGGTAAAATGTGGAGGAGGGGAAGCATTCCATAATAAGATTATGTCTTGTGGGCTGTGTCCTTGAGCTATAACCTTCAGAAGTGTGTCTTAGCTATCTCTACTTCTCTCTTAGATGAGACAGGAAGGCTAGAGGCAGAGTCTATGAAAATTAAAACTGTTTGTTTGGGGACTTATTTGTATATTGTCTGCTCCTATAAGCAGTGATGGGACCATAGAAAAGAATGAAAAGGATAAGGCTTTCAGGAAACAACTCTGAAAGGAAGGCTGGAGATGCTAGAATTGCCTCAAACAGAATTCTGGAGCAATAGCATGGCATTTGGGGTAATCCATGGTGATGTTTACTGGCCCATGTTTCCTCAGTGGGTTAAGAAAAATGGAAAAGAAAGTCTTAGACTGAGGGACAAAATGCAGGTGAACTAGTAAGATATTGTGACTGACCATCCCAGTGCCTATGATCACGTAGGGTACTACTTTAAGCAAAAACAACAACAACAACAACAACAACAGCAAAAACAACAACAACAACAACAACAACAACAACAACAACAACAGCAAAAACACTACATATAATTCCAGATTGAGAAATGAGGAAATAGGGTCATTGTTGAAAGGTTGAAGTGTATTTGGCAAGTTCTCTGAATGGTAAAGTCATGAATTTGGCTCCATCTTGTCTCCTGGCTCAAACACTGCTCCTGAATTATGGTTCAAGTTTTTTAGTAAGTTCAGAGATGGGGTCTATGCCCTCATCATATAACCTTGAACAAATGCCCAAAACGACTTAGACTTTCTCACTAAGAAAACAAATATAATGGTCACCACTAAACTAAAATATCAAAGCATGGGAATTGCTGGTCTGAGGGAACAATGCTGGCACTGGAATTTCTGCAAAGGAACATCACATTCCACAACCACCTGTAAATCTGTGGAAATGAAAATAAAAAAAAATAGAGAAAAAGAAAAAGTGCCAATCCAAATGTGAAGGGTGGATTAGGTGGCTCCTATGTAATTAGTGAGGGTCTGATAAGAATGGACATTCCTCCCAGCATAATCATCTGCTGTCATTTCGAATTCAGGAAGTGTTTACAGTGGTGAAAAAATGAAATGAGTCAATGAAGAAGAGTCATAAGTTGCCATTTAGTGGCTTTCTCTGACTATTCTAACTACATACTCATCATTATTTCTTGTTTCTTTGGCCCTTCCAACTCAACTCATTAAGTTCTTTAGGAACTATATCATGGCATTTATTTCTTTATATTACTTACCACACTTAGTTCAGCATTAGAACTGTTAATTAATGTATCAGTCAGGGTTCTCCAGAGAAACAGAACTGGTAGGATACATGTATATAAAAAAGAGATTTATGATAAAAATTGGTTCACATGATTACAGAGACAGGAAGTTCCACTATCTGGCATCTGCAATCATGAAACTGGAGAACCCAGAATGCCAGTGGTATAACTCAGAGTCCAAAGGCCTGAGAATAAGGGAAGCAGATGCTATAAGTTTCCATTTGATTCAGTAGGTCCAGAAACTGGTAGTATCAATATCTGAGGGCAGAAGAAGACTGATCTCAGCTCAAGCAGAGAGAGAGAATTTGTCCTTCCTATGCCTTTTTGCTTTATTCAAGCTCTCAGTGGATTGAATTATGGTCACCTGCATTGCTGAGGGAAATATTCTTTCCATAGTCTATGTATCCAAATGCCAGTCTCTTCTAGACACACCTTTGCAGGCACACCCAGAAATAATGTTTTACTAGCTGAACATCCCTCAGCCCAGTCAACGCATAAAGTTAACCAACACAATATATACTAATTGACACAATAAAACATTTTTTAAAGAAATTAAACCAACTCAAGTCAAAGAAATAAATTTAAATCTTCAAGATGATGAGATAAGAGAAACAATCCAAATTATTATGGTTTGTAAGACTAAATAAACTGGAATCATATTTGTTATATATTCCTCTGATGTTTTGGTCTCTAATGCCTTATCAGAAGGCTTCCAATCAGTAATCACAAACCATTATTTGTTGTTGTAAATTGCTGGCCCTGGTGTCCCCAGGGCGACAGCCTGATTCTTCGAAGCACCCTGTGCAACTTTTGTTTTTTCCTGGTTGCACATACTTTAGTGTATCCTCATGAGCTAATGTGACTTTACTGCCCCATCCCACTACACACACACACACGCGCGCGCACACACACACACACACACACACACACAAAATTCTGTATGCAACATCACAGGGGATCTTAACTAGCTTTCATGCTTGCTTACTCCAAAATGAGTAAGTTTACTTGTTGTTTTATCAGGAACAAAAACAGACAAACATTGAGAGGTTTGAGGGTGGTCAATCCTAGTCAAAGATTATTTAGTTCACAGCATTTATTCACATTCAAGGTATGAGTTTATTATATCTGGAATCTTCAGCAATGGCCTTGATAATAAAAAGGTTATTTTGGAAAAGTAAAATGTTAAATGTCAACCTAAGACATAATTTGTAATCTTCTCTCCTTTCTGAATTAATAAAGCAAATATTGTGAGCTTTAAAACAATATAGATGTGTGTTCGGAAACAGAAGTTTGTTCTTTTGTTTTCCTGGTGGCTATGATATTGGTAACATGATACTTGAGGCTGGTGACATGATACAGAACTTCCAAAATAAACTTGATCATTAGAATTTTACAACAATGGTGTGTGGACCTCAGAACATTCCATGATTCTGTCCAAATGAAGAATTAATGTTCTGGTGCCAATTGTCTTTACCTCTGAGTTATTGAGTTTTCACAACAATGACAATTTCTTGACTGTTCCATGCTTGTGATAGGAAATTACATGAAAATAAGTTTTCTCAACAACCATTCATCTATTCAACAGCAATTCATTGTATTTTCTACTGTTTGCCCGAACCTAGAGTAACACATTAATAATAAGGAATATGGTGTTCAGTTCTGCAGAGTGGGATGTGAAAGCCCGCTCTTTATGGATTTGCATCTTGACACACTAAGTTTTCTTTTGTTCCTATCTTTGGGACATCCTCCAGAGACATTTTCTCCTAGGTTGTCAGCTATGCTCAACAATGAGAAGAGTGGATTTTCTAATCAGGGCTTATCAAGAAAAGAGAAATATTTTATTCTTCTCCTTTGCAATTATAGCAAAAAAAAAAAACAGATGTCACTAAAAGATGTTTTCATAACAATGGAATCAAATCCTAAAATAAAATTCCAAGGCCAAGCATAAAAAGAACAGATATTGAGATACACTATTTGGAATCCCAGAGAATAATGACAACGACAACAATGACAATAACAACTTACATTGTAGGACAATTTGTCATTCACAATATGCTCACAGATCATTGCTCACAGAGATCTCTACGAAGAGGATGGAGCAGGTATAAATGCCCACAGCACAGTTCTGAGTCTTTATGACCACACAGGCAGCAAACTGCAGTCAGGGCTTTAGTCATAATTTCCATTGTTTAAATCCATATCAGTACATGATCTCTGAGATAAAATCTTCAGTTATGTAAATAGTCTTTTTTATTTTACCAACTATTTTGAAACTTATTTTTGAATTGTAAAAATGTAACTTTTGCCTAGGCTAAATACTGACAGTGCCACATATCAGTGGAAAAATAATGTAATCTCTTTAAATATCAGTCCTCTTAGCTATACAAAGGGAGTAATAATATCAGCCTCTTAGGGTTGTTGTAAGAATTAAATGGAATAATTCGCATAGAGCAAAGAACCTAATAAGTACTCAATAGAATATGTCTTTAATTTTTGATAATAAAAATAAAATATATCCACTATATAAAAATCATCCAAGGGTGAAGAAAAATAATAATCTTTTATAAATCTATCATCCCAATATAATCACTGAATCATTATGACATATTTTCTGATTTTCTAGATAATGTTACATAATGTAGTTTTTTATTTTAAAAATTCTCAAACATATACTAAAGTTGAAAGATAAATACCTATATATCTTTCACTCATACCAAGTATAAGATGATAATCATAAATACTTTGTCATGTTTACTTTATCTATCTACATATGTACATATCTGTATATGTTCATATATATGTACATATGTATTTTTTGCAGAAATATTTTAAAGTAAATTGCATTCATCAGAGCATCTCAAGCCTACATATTTCAATATGCATCTTCTATAAATAAATTCTCCCACATAATTAATATCATTATCACAACAAAATATAAATGAGTATTCCCTAATGTCATTTAACATCCAGTTCATATTCAAATTTTTTATTGCTCCCCAAATGACTTTTTGCTGTTATTTTTCGCAAACCAATTTATGCATTGTGTTTGGTTATGTCTCTTATTCTAGCACAATCTTCTCTTCTAGATTACTCTAAGTATACTTTTAAATAATGCATACATGCTAGTGTAGGCATAGTTATAACCAATTCCTTCGCTTTAGAAACATTTAAGTTGTTTTCTTTTTTCTTATTACAAATCATGTTAAGAGAAACCTCTTAGCTCACTAATTTTCTTTCACCTTTTCTGATTACTTCTGAATATTTACTTTTCCTAAAAGATATGAAATATTTAAGACCCTCCTTACATATTAACATATTGCTGTTCAAAAAGGTTTATCAACTGCTATCCTCCAAAGTATTTGAGTATGCCAGCAGAGCTGGGGTTCTCAACGTTATACTCTTGGTCTTCATTTAAATGGCACCTCTTTAGGGGACATATCATGGTCATCTACACTGTGTGAGCTTCTTCACTTTGCCTCCATAGTGTGTCCTTTCTGTGATAACTTAAAATTATCTGACTCCTCCCATAGAGGAACAAGAAATGTCTGCTTGAAAAGGTCAAATTTTGTCTCTGAAACTAGGAGCTAGGTGAAACTGATTGATTGCTTTTTGTATTGTGCTGATTTTAATAAAATTTAAACATAAAACTTCTGGCTCTTTATTTTTGCTAGCATGAAACACATTAAGACTAAATATTACCATATGTACATTAAATATTGTCAGTACTTGGAAACCATAAGGGAATCCTTTGGAAAATCTTATTTTAAAAGAAAATAACCCAAATAATCCATATTAGGTGTGTGGTTAAGTAAGTGTGGCAAATCTATTTGATAGTACAATCTGTAGACATTAAAAATAGCATTCATAACAAGTTTATAATAATATAAGGAAATATTTGTTAAATGATGTGGGTAAAATAATTGTCAGAATTTCAGAACGCTAAATATAGTACAAAGAGAATAGTAAGATACAGTTAATGCTGCAACTATGGGTAATCAAAATTGCTTTTCTTAAATATTTTCTTTCTTTCTGAACAAACACAACACTGAAAAAAGGAGCTTTGGAAAAACATTATTTAAACATCCATGGTTCCTTTTTACCAAGCTATAAGATAAGAAAGGAGTTTTCAGTCATGGTAATTTCTAAACTTTTTAATATGATTTTTGTTGCATGAATTTAATGTTAATATTACTTCAACATATAAAGAATTGGGCAAAAATAAAACAACCAGCCAACCAACAAACAAATAAATCTTTTGGAGTTCTCCATTTCCTTCTGAAGATTGTCACCCATATTCTATTATAACAACATTCATAATTATTTCATTTTTTGTTTACAGGCCCCATGACAAAACTTATCAACATAACAGATCATCTATTTAATCTGAGGAAATTAGCATCTGTAGACAAGTACATAAAAAATGTCTAATTATTTCAATGTTTTCATCTTGAGCAGTAAAGAGCACTTACTAAGCATTACTTGAATCCAGCATTATAGTTGGTGTTACATGAAGCAGCTTGCACTATGGACTTGGCCCAGAGCTCTAGAACCTTACAGCTAATGACCTGTGATCAACAGACTCATCTTTCGTCGAATCACATGACTAACCTACTGGACTCAAAGCAGAATGAATTTACAGCTTTCCAGGGGAACATGATATTTGCTTTGACAGTTTCACAAGCTTTATCCTGAAACCAGACAGAGCTGAAGTTTCATCTTTACTCGCCTTTCCTGGGATCAAGCCCTTTGATGGAAGGAGATCCCTGGGAATCCATCCTTAGGCCTGGAGGTGTTAGAGGCAGAAACCAGACATACAAATCCTGCTCTTTTGAGGCCTCTGGGAAAATACCTAGACACTACTGCCCTGACCTACCAGTCTCATGTTGTTCACCAGGCTCCAACGTTCCAGCGCTGCATGTTGTCTGGGAAGTGAGAGAGAGGGAAAAAAGGGAGAGCAAGAGACAGGGAAGACAGCAAGCTAGTGACACCTGCCCAGAATATTGGCAGACCTTGTTAGGTTCTGGGCTGGGTTTTGAAACATTCCACCACTGTTTCTACCTGACACCCAAGTCCTTACCATTTTAAAATTACCTTTTAACATTTCATTCTTCCCTCTAAGCTTGCTAGGTAGGATCTTTACTTTTCTCACAGCTCCAATGTCAACAACTTTTGAGCAAGACTTTTCAAGCAATAGATAGTCCTAGTGCCAATGTATCTTTGCCAGTTTCTGCAGTCAAAGTGAAACAAAGAAGGAAAACTTTATAAAAATTGGTGTTGTGAAATGGAACCAGACACAACAAATAATAGTCAGCATGCACATTCGTTGACCTAAAGGCTTAGCATCCCAAAGGATTTCTTGTCATGCATAGATCTTTGAGAGGGAGCTGGCATTTTCTAATTGGGAGCCCAGTGTTGAAGGGCTCTCTGAAACAGTCAAATACAGCAGTCAGGTGCAACATGGCAAAATAGAAAAAAATATCTAGCTGTGAATCTAAAATATCTTGGCAAGAATAACTTCTGTATTGAGATACAGGGAAATACTGAAGTGCAGCTCAAAGGAGAGATCCTATAGGCAGCTGTCACAGTCCTCACATGGAACAGTCCCATTAGGACTATTAATAAGGCTAGGCAAGCCCTTCTCTGTCCATAAGTTAATATTAAAGTTTTATTTAAAAGTAGCTTTAGGATGACCCAGAAATTGTTTCCTTTCTCATCTTCTTACCTTTTCATCCATTCCCAAATCCCAAGCAGATGTGTAATTATTCAATTTAAATGTGTTCTAATGCTTTTATCCTGAGGATATTTCATGTGTATTAATTGATAATTGTTCATTTATTCTATGAGAGACTACTATATCAAAATAAACTAAACCAAAATAAAAGTACACATAAAAAAATGCATTCTCAGAGTGGAGACATGATTTGTAGAAGGAACATGAACATGAAGCATTCAAGCATGGACTGTTTGGCCATGTATTAAAGTTCCTCCATCATGGAATAAATGGAGTGTTAAAATAAATTAAAGAAATTCAGAGTGGCTAGAATGAGGGTGGGTAGGTGGTAAAGGTTATTGTGAAAGACATGGAAAAAAAGGTAGGACAATTTCATAAAGGGCCTCACAGGTTCTTTTAAGAGTTGAAAGTCATTTAAATATTTAAGCAGAGTTGTTATATGATCAGATTCGTGCTTTAGAAAAATTACTCTTGCTGAAGCATGCAGAATAGATTGAAGGTGGGAAAAACTAGAAGCAGAAAGATCAGTTGCAATATCCAAGCAAAGTATGACAGTGGCTTAGATTGAGGTAGTAGCCAAAGAGGTTGGAGATAGATTAGGTGGTAGGATTGATAGGTTTTGATAACTGACTAAGGAGTCTGTCTGGGTGAGGGGAACAGTGAAGGAGAGAGAAGAGCCTAGAATGACTGAGGGGCACGGATGTTGTCTAGTAAGAAGAGACAGAAGGGCACATGCACATTTGAATATTCTATTCATTCTTGTCAGGTTAGTGTAAATTCATTTAACAATCTTTTCCCAAGAGCAAGTTCTGGAGGAAGGTAGTATATCACACTGTGCTTTCGAATGGAGAAGGGCAATTGCCAAAATGGGGAAGGAAGAAAAATAGTCCTAAGAGCAGTCTTCCTTACTGAGCACTTTCTATGTGCTAGGCCCTATGCTGAGAGCTTTATACACACTGCTCTTTTCGGTTTTGTTTAATTCTTACAACAATTCTGCTTAAAGTAGATATTATTATTCCCACTTTAAAATAACAAGAGCAAAACTTGGAAAGGTGAAGGAACTCTATCTGTGCTGTCCCATATGGTAGCCTTAGCTGACTTGGCTATTAAGATCTTAAAAATGTATGATTGAAGGACTGCTTTAAATTTACTTTAAATGCAATTTTAACTAATTTAAATTTAAAATTTAAAAACTAACGCTGGATTTGGTTATTGGAAAACGTTTAAGTATGTTTGAAACAGCTTGGATATGTGAATCAACTTCCAACTGTAAGTTTTATGAAATCTAATCAAATATTCCTAATGGAAAAACTAGAATCTAAATTGAGATGTGCTGTTTGTAAAATACATATTGGATTTCAAAGACTTGCCGTGACAAAAAGAATATAAAGTAATCTCATTAATAATTTTTAATATTGATTATGTGCTGAAATAATATTTTGGATACATTGGGTTAAATAATAAAATTCTTCTGTTTTACCTTTTTACTTTTTCGTACGTAGCTTTTCGAAAATGTTAAATCCTCTAAATTCTGCACAGGATTTCCTCTAGGGCTGACGTGGGACACTTGCCTGGGAAGCAATGTGTCCTAATGGCTTTTATATTTTAACCAGCCGGAATTCCAACAAAGGTGCGCGCACGCACGTGTACACGTACTGTCTCCCCGCGCTGGGACCGAATCTTACCGAGTGCCCAAGACCGGCCGGCTTTCCTGTTTGCCTTTTTGAACTCTGTTTTCTCCGAGCCTTGAAGAGCCAGGGGCTGTGATGTCACTGTATAAACAGAGGGAAGGGTGGGGGCGAAAGTTGCGCTGGAGAGGACCAGGCAGAGGACGGCATGGGGGTGGGGACGGGAGGTTTTCAAAGGTGGCTGGGTCTGGAGTGCGTGGGAGCAGCGAGAGACTGCAGGGCGGATAAAGAAACATAATGGGACTGCCAGTCACTAAACTGGGGGCGGGGTCGGGGACGCGGCTGCAAGAGAGGGGGTTTGGAAAAATATGGGACGCCTAGAGCTAATTCCCCTGATTAAAAATGCATTAGTTTGGAGGTGTCAGGGACACGCAGCTGTTTTCAAGGAAAGCCTGGCTCCAAGAGGTCTTCCCTGGCCGGGCCGCCTGGCGGCTCCATCTCAGGGTGGATGTCAGCGAGCCCCCGGCCCGCCGACGCTTGTCCTTTCCCTGACAGGGCCCTGGCCAATGTCCTGCTGCTGAGGGTCGTGGTAATTTACATCCTCTCTGTGTACATTAACTTATCTGCAGCCGCGCTGGCTGCGCTCCTTCAGTCAGCCTGTCTCCTGGGCAGCCTGGGAGACTTCCCCCACCGCCGGCCCGGGGGCTGCAGGGGGAACTGGGCCGCCAAGTTCCTGCGCCCTGCGAACAACAACAAACGCCTCCCAAGGAGGAGCCCCGCCGCCTGGTCGCGACCCAGGACGCGGAGCGCTGCGCGAGGCCCGGCGTGGGAGGCCGCGCGGGGACAGCCCGAGCAGGGCAGAGGCAGGCGGCCCGTGGCTGGAAGTGAAACACTTAGTGGCTAATTCATGACTCATGACTCATGTGCAGGCTCCTCTTCAGTGACAGCCGGGACAGTTACTAGTTATTTGTAGCCCCCCGGCTTTCATTTCGCTGTAATTAAGCAGTCATTTGAGGGTCATTTCATACCAGTTATAGGTTTCCCTGTTTTAATAATGTTTTAAGTTCCAGGGGGGCAACAGGGAGTGGAAGGGGAGGTTGGGAAGGAGGCGTGGAGGGCAAGAGGGTAATCGTCTCTGAGGACGTGTGCACTTTTCATAACTCTTTCCCTGACAGGCCCCAGTGTGGAGTTTCCTCAGATGCCTACTCCTGACGTTCTGTTTCACACGGCGCGGGCCAGATCCTCTTCCATGACACGAACGGTCTGCCCTGAGAAGAGGTCTGGCCGGGTTTGAGTCAGATGTTGGATTTTCTTCTTTCCCCTCTGGCACCACACTAATCATTCTCTTTAATCACTGTAGCTTTTTAATGAGGCCAACTAGGTATTTATGGAGCCGTCTACTCTCTAAACGCTAATGCTTGATAAGTCATTTATAACTTATCGGTGTGCTTTGCGTGGGCCAAACCCAGAAGAAAGGAAGTGAGAGTGAAACCGAGTCTGGAGTTCACTGCGAAAAATGCAGCATATCTTCAAGTCCTAGGTGGTACCAAGGCCTTGTGGGAAATGTTCATTCCATCAGGCATAAGAATAAAGAATAACCAGTCTGTCCCAATTTTGTAAAAATTCCCTGGCTGTCATTCTTGATTTTCTTTATTCCCACCACTTTATCCTTTGGCCGGTTCATGAGTCTTTGGATATCATTTGAAGCTTCCATTTTAAGACCAATTCTCCAAAGTCCTTTAAAGAATCCTGGAGCTATTACATTTGGAAGGTACACAGATG
Source organism: Macroglossus sobrinus (assembly GCA_004027375.1). NCBI lineage: Eukaryota > Metazoa > Chordata > Mammalia > Chiroptera > Pteropodidae > Macroglossus > Macroglossus sobrinus. The sequence continues at coordinate 212,723 of PVKZ01001771.1, read as the reverse complement.
CAAAATGAAAGGACTGGAAAGAAATAAAGGACAGAAACCAGATTTCCTGTTGGTTTTAGTAGGTGCCATATGCTACAAATTTCAGTAGATGTAAAAGTTTAGGTTGGAGTGTATAGTAGCAGCAGGAGTATAAGTCACTTTCAAAAGAGGACAGAAATCCCTTTTTAGGGAGGGTAGAAGGAAGCAAGACAAGACCCTCCAGACTAGGAAAAAAATGAATCAATCCATCAACATAGGAGTATGTATTAAAGAGAACTTTTTAAAAGTTTTCAACCTTAAAAAGGAATGAAGTACTGATACATACTACAACATGGCTTCCTTGAAAACATTATGCTAAGTGATAGAAGCCAGTTACAAAAGATCATGTATTATATGACTTCATTTACATAAAATGTCCAGAATAAGAAAATCTATAGAGGCAGGAAGTAGATCAGTGGTTTCCTTGAAGAGGAGCGGGGTGAGGAAAGAATAGTAACTGCTGAAGGGCACAGAGTTTCTCTTTCCAGCGCTGAAAAGATTCTAGCATTAATTGTGGTGGTTGTACAACTCTGAATATACTGAAAACTACTGAATTATATGCTTTAAATGGGTGAATTGGATGCTATGTGATTTGTATCTCAGTAAAGCTCTTACCAAAAAACATTTTCAAAAAGTTAAATAGAAACAGGGTCAGTGCTATTAAAAATTATCTTACTAAGTACACTGCTCCTTTCTCTGTGACAATGTAGCCAGCAGATAATGTCTATCAAGGTGGAGATTTTGTCTGGTTCTCCGTTTGTTCTCCAGTGCCGAGAACTATGCTGATTGTTGAAGGTACTCAACAAATATTTGCTGAAAGACAAGAGCTTGCAAATAACCAGAATGGCCTAGTTCAGATGTGTACCACACTCACCTTACCATTTCTTCTCTACATCTTTTGAGTTCTCCAATGTGCCTATTATTAATAATAATAATAACAGCAATAATAATAATGCAATTAGAAACAATAACTAATAAATAAAATTTTGTTTATTTTGTGCCAGGCCCTGTACATATATTTGCCTCTAATCCTTATAAAACCCAGCAATGTAAACCCACTGAACCCAGGTCAGTCTGACTTCCAAAACTTTAGTCTACTATAAACACTGCCTCCTAAAAACACTAACCACAAAGGCAAGGAGGAGCGTTGGTGAATATGCATAGATACTCAGCCAAAAATCACCTATAAAGGAAGCCAATTGGGTTTCTATTTAAACTGAAAGAAGCTTCAAGAAGCATCATATGCCCATCAATCATGATGGATTTTCTTATTTAAAATTAATATAATGTTATAATAACTATGGTGTCTATATACTCAACAAATATAAGTACTTACTCTATATATAGTCCCTGGAACTGGGAAGAGCTATAAAAGCAGTTAAATAACAGAAACTTTTACTTGTGCTTGCTATTAAAGTCTTTTTAAGAAATAAGTATTCAATATGTTTGTCTAAATAGTACACAAAAAGTTTAAACATACATAATCTAAATAGTTCTGGTTTCCTGAACATCTCCTGAGACTTCTTCCTAAATGACTGTCTAAATGACTGCTCCCCAAGCAGGGCTGGAGAGGAACACAAATAAGAATATAATCAATATATTTGAAAGCTACAGTGGTGTCTGCATGGACTTAAGCCTACTGTTTGGGTGTCCATTAAATGGTTAATATTTCTCATGTCAGTAATTAGAGATTCCAGACCCATATCCCAACTAAGACTCAGACTCATAAATTTATCTCACACATTTAAGTTAATATTTTAAGATACTACGTGGAAGGACAGAATATCTTCTAATTAAAAGTTCCCCTATTTTACAATAAATAGTCCCCATTTTACAATTGTTAAAACCAAGGACTTCTGAAACTATTCCAAAGATCCATAGCAGTATCAAGAAAAGATCCCAAGGAATTGACAGCAAGTTGTCCTCCCAACTGTTAGATACATCCCCCCGCAAGAGGTGTTCCTTCTGCTAATAATAATAATAATAAAATTATATTTATAAATTTTTCCTAGCTAAGTCTGAAAAGGAGGTACAACTCAGAACATAAACATGGGAGAAATTTATATTTTCCCCTTTCTCCTCCATAGGGAAATTCTAGAAGTGAAAGTCCAACCACTTAGGCTGATGAGCTTCAAGAAACTACTCATGACTTTGGAATGTGCCTAGGTACCACAGTGTCTACAGAATAGCCATCCATCCCTAAGCATATGTGGTTGTCACCCTCTAGTGGATGATCTATGATAATAGTTGGCAACCTCCTATGGGGGACAAGAGCAAATGTCGTCCAAGCCTGACCTATCTTGAAGAGGTAGATGATAAGATAAGCTAGCACCAGGACTCTTCAGTCTTGGATGCATACTTCCCAGGAAAATGGGTGTTCGTGGGCTGCTTATTCAGTCTGCAATTCCCTGTTTCTTTTCAGTCTAAGTTTATATTTCCTACTGGTGTGGTGGTACTTTCAAGAACAATACATATTTCCTTAAGGCAGACTTCTCCTACATTGAGATATTTCTAGGCAATTGATTCCCAGAAGTTGTTTGCCTCCAGGCTGGCCTTGAAAGCTTTCTCTGTCTGCAGGCCTACTGAGTGTTCCCAATTATTTAGCTGGTAACGTGCAGTTTGCCAATTGAAAGACAGTCCTCTGTTCAGTGATTTGATCTGACTAGGGAAGTTGTGTACCAAGAAATATTGCCTCAATATTCACTGTTGTGTAAGGAGTCTAAATATAAGGCCCTAAATATAACACTAAAAATGAAGTCTGGCTTTGAATGCATTCATATTACAAAATTCGGAATATAATAACATAACTTTCCTGTTTCTATTTTATCAGGTAACTGAAGAATTGCCTTTCTAAATCTGGATGGGAATTGAATTTCTATATCAGACAGTTTCTCGGAGGAAAGGATTGTGGGTACAGAAAATACTCCACATTCTCAAAAGCCTACATTGTTGGTGCTTGTATTTGTTCTGTGAGAACTTACTGAAAGAAGCCATTTCTCCAGAAGATAAGTATAATTTCCCGTTATTTGTTTATTCATCAGCAGAGGAGTTGGATGTTTCAGGTCAAGGATGACCTTGGTTCCGAATATGAAGTCAAATAATCAGAGCATGTAGTAATGAACTGCCCTCCCCTTTATCTCACCCATTTGATAGATGAGGAAACTGAAGTTTGGCCACGTTAGGCAGTGTTAACTAATTACAGAGATAGTACCCATCTCTAGCCTACTCTACACAATCTAGGCCTCTGCTTTTTCCCTTACATCACTGTTATCTCCCAGGTAGAATTTTCTTAGTGGTTACGAGGAAATCACTTTCCTAGCCTAGTATGTATGTATTCTGCTTGGTTATAGAGTATTTTTAAGTGCACAGTTCAGTGGCATTAAGTACATTCACTTTGTTGTGTAACCATCACCACCATTCATCTCCATAACTTCCTTATCTTCTGAAACAGAAACTCCACACCCACCAAACACTAATTCCACATTCTCCCCTCCCTTCAGCTCCTGCTAACCATCATTCTGCCTTTCTTCCCTATGAATCTGCCTACTCTAGATCTCTATTATAATTGGAATTATACAGTATCTGTCATTATGTATGGCTTATTTCATTTAGCTTAATGTCTTCAAGGTTTAACCATGTTGTAGCATGTGTCAGAATTTCCTCATTTTTTGAGGCTGAATAACATTCCATTGTAATTATGTGTTACAATTTGCTTATCAGTCAGTGGACATTTGTGGAAAAATATTTTTAATGCAGAAGAAAACAAAATAATTTAGAATTGAAAGCAAGACTACAAAAGGCTCAAAGCTGTTTTTTAAAAGACTACTGGGGATTGCTAATTAAAGAATAATTTAATAATTTCACATAGGCTTATTTTAAATTAAAGCTATGAAATTTGGTTTATGTATCTTTGTAGTCTCTGCCACCACCTCCTATCTCATCCCAACATTAGAATAAGGTCACATGCAGGTACTTAATAAATTTGTGCTACATTTTCAAGTCAGGCACAGGGAAAAATCAAATGTGGTCTATATTATCATTTTTTTCTTAATATTTCCATTAATTATACTAGAGGAAGATGCATATGTTCCTGGCAGAAATCTGGTAGAAAGAATATTCTCCTTGAAGAACAATGTATCCATCAACGTTCTTAGTTTCAAGCTACTGAAACTGACTCTAATGCAGCAGGGCTCAAAAGATTTCATTAAAAGGACATTGTGTAGCTCATGGAATTGCCAGAAAACCAGGCTGAGGCTTCCAGAAATAATGCCCTAAACCATGTCCAAAACTTATATGAGGAAGAAAACACCACCGACGTTTATACTGATTTATACTGACACTGAGCAGTGGGTATCCAGTTTGCACAGTTGCCAATACTTAATTGCACCCGACTACCACCACATCTTGCCATATCTTTTTAGGATGTGAATCTTTCAATATCTGCTGTATCTCAAACCTGGATGTCTGGACCACTACCTTAGCAACCAAATAGATTCCACAGAGCCCCTCCCTCAAAATGTAAGGCAAGTCTCATGTAAGTAGTGATTGATGGGGCACAGGTCATACGCCTATGCCCAGCTGCCAAGGTGGCTGGGAAGTAAGTGCTGTGTTTTTACCAAGAAAGGGAGAATACCTGAGGAAGACAATATCCCACAAAGAAAGAGTGTTCTAAAGGTGCTGGGCAGCCTCTATTGAAGAAAAGGTAATAGGTACTCCCTAAGATTATAGGACAGAGGAACAGATAAAAATCCTAACTAGAATAATTGGTATCAGCAATTATTTTAAAACACCGTTAATACCTGATGTGAAGAAAGCAGAACAAATTGGCAAGTTTTCAGCCAGTTTATTTCACTCTCACTGTAAACTTATACAGCATCACTGGAGAACTCTTCCTCTAGAAGTAGCTTTGGCCTTGATAAGGGAAACCAGAACTCAGTTAGGCAGTAATTGATAGCAGCTGAAATGTTAAAGGAAGAAGCTGTACTTTGTACTTAGATGTTTGAACTATTGTTCTTGAATTAATTCCTGTACATTTCCTTCTATATTTTGATAGTGAAAGATAAGTAACCTACATTATTATTTTAAAGGCATATTCAGGTTGGAAAAGCAGAAGATATTAGATAATTTGTTAAAATGTCTATTGTATTATTCACATTTTATTAATTGACCCCTTTTTCCAAATACCACTAGGCAAAACAGGCATATGACTGGAACAAACTTACCCACAAAGAGTTGACATTGCTGACTCTGACCTATTGGACACAGCAAACAAAAAAGCCATTATATGTATCACCATAGAAAAAAGCTTGCAGTAAGATGCCAAAGTAGGAAGAACCTAGTTTCATCTGGTAATGCCTTTTCTTCCAAAATTACCTAAAATGGATGAGTCCCTAAATATCACTCTGTCATATTTTTTAATAGAACTTTTATAAAAACCTATCCATGTGAATACCTTCAAGTAATTCCATTCTTGATAGAGTCTCACAGATCAAGGAAGTCTACCTACTGAAAGATATGTGCAATAAATAGCATTTTCTCTAAGTATCAGTCCTTAGATTCTTCAGCTACCTTTGATCTATGTCCATGAAAATAGATTAATTAAATATACTAAAGTGATAGAGAAAAAAACTAATCTATATTTCAAATATTCCTGGTGTAATGTTTCATAAAACAAACTGGTTTGGTTCATAACAATGATATTTAGCAGAACTTTTCTTCCATTAAATGGTTAAGGGTGCTATAAATTTTTGCCTTTAAAAATATCTACTGCAATCTAATAAATGCACTATTAAAAAAGGAAAAGCACAGAGTTTAAACTAGAAAATAAAAATGATGGGCTAGCATAAAATGTTTATCCTGAAATAAATCTTCCAGATCATCTCATCTAAGGTGGACAAATACATGCTGTAAGCATGGGCACTTTCCTAGTTTCTGTCTGAGGCAGACATAATCAATCTCAGCAATTTCCAGCTGAGCCCAGATGTAAATAGTCTCATAATTCTTCTTAGAGATCTCTGGCAGCCTCAATCTTTCACGTGGAGTGGGCATATATAAAGAAACGATTTGCCATTACTGTTATTCTGAGCATTCTAATTTACGTATACTTGGAGGCTGAAAAACATGCAGTAACCAATGTCTTGACTGATGTCACCCAGCTGGCAACTGAAAGACATACATTTTAACCCTGATCGACTGTGCATGAGTGGGATCAAATTTACAGAGTCTGAATACATAGCACTCAACTGATTGCAATCAAGTCCCTGAATTCCCAAGTTTAGTAATTATAATGATCCTGAATGAGTTTGTTATCAACTTTATAGTTTCCATTGTGAAAGAAGTGAAATGTGGGCGAGGGCAGGGGAGCAGAATCTTAGAGCTTATAATTGAGTATGTATGAATTCATTTAGTGTTCATAAACATGGGATAGTTTTCCTCTTTACTCATCATTTAAAGAAGAACGTTGAAGCTTTTACTGCACATGAAATTATGATTAGGCTATGACTGCAATTTAAATGCAATGTTCTTAGAAACAGAATAGAATATACGGAGACTAGGATAAAAGAACTCTTTTGCACAAAATCCTCTTTGAAACAACAACAAAATAATTCACAGTATACCACAATGCTTGCAGTTTAAACAACTATTTACCTTCATTTAAAAAATAATGATTATAAGTGTTTTTTGGATTTAATAATGTCTTGCCCTACCCATTAAGACAGTATGGTTATCTAATTTAAATTTGGTATAATATATTCATCACTATATTTAACTTATGAGTGAAAAGAAAACATAAAAGCCTCTAAAAAGAAAAAAAAGATGAACCATTGTTGGTTGATAATCACTCATCGAAGGTCAGCAATGTCTATATACTGACACATGCTGTTTCTAGAAACTTTTTTCTTAAAGTAATTTCGTTTTCTTAAAATTTTTTTTATCAGTATTACACATATTGTTTAAAAAATCAAATTGTGCTAAAAAGCTTATAACAAAAAAAAGCAGCAACCATTCTCCTCTCTCTCTCTCTCTCTCTCTCTCTCTCTCTCTCTCTCTCATACACACACACACACACACACACACACACACACACACACACACACACACCTCATACCCTAAAGGCAACCACTTTTCAACTTTCTGGTATTGATTTCTGTGTTTGTAAATAATATACTTGTATTTATAACTCTTGATTTGTCTATTTAGAGATTATGGTAGACAAAACTTTTAGCTCTCTCATATATCTTTTTTGTTTACCTTTCCACTCTCCCAATTTTTGGTTAAACCCATAGTGTTTTCATGTTTATTGCTATGGAAATATTGTTTACTATGTTGCTGGGTATTTCAGGAAAGTTGTGTTCAATGATTTAATTGTCTTTCTTGTATAACTTCTTATTTTTCTTGCAGTTAATAGTTGCCTCATCTTCTCCTTTACTTAGTTTTCTTTGCAGCCCCAACCAAATCTTCCAACACATTTCATTGGCTTTGTAAAATGCTTCTCAATACAGTTTTCCACAAAGTCAAAGCTAAATGTCTCTCTGTCAGTTTCATTCAGCTTTTCCTGAAGACATCCCTTCTCCACCTGCTCTGGTTTACTTGGCTGCTCACTTGGTCTTTTGCACAGCTGTTGTCCTGGTGCTTTCCTTTGCACCTCTGCAGCACTGGATCTCCTCTTCCAGGATTAAATGTCTTCCACTTTCTTGAAATACTCCCTTATTTTAGTGTAACACATTCTTCATCAACTTCTTAAGAAAGGATGCATAGGAGACAAATTTTTCTAAGAGCTTACGTGTCTTAAAATACCTTAATTTAATCCTTACACTTATCGGTAGTTTCATTGGGTATCAGATTTAAATGAAAATGTTACTTTTACTGATAATATTAAAGTCATTGCTTATAGTCCAATTTCCAGTAGTGCAATTGAAAAGTTTATTTCCATTCTTGTTCCTGATCTTTTGTAAACGTTCTCTTCCTCTATCGTTAGAAAATTTTAGATTGTTACTTTAATCCCCTGTATTCTAAATTTCCACACAATCTTTTAATTCATGGTTTAGCACTTGGAAATCTCCTGTCAGTAATAAAATAAAAATAAAAGACTTGTTTATAGAATCATTTGCTCCTCTTTTCTCTGTTTTATCTTATTTTTTCATAATGCCTATTAGTAAGACATTGGATTGCTTCTCTAATTTTTTAATCTTTTCTCTATTATTTTTAATCTCTAAATCTCTATGTGTTTTGATTCTATTTTCTGAATGAGTTCCTTTACTTTGTCTCTAGACCTTTTAACTGAATGTTTTATTTCTGCTATTATATTTTATCATATTTAACTTGCAAGAATTCTTTTTTATATATTTTTGTCTGTTTTATAAACACAATATGTGAGAATATCGATTATAGTTTGCTTTCATGAAGTTTTCTTTGCCCTCCTGCTTATTTTGGACTCAATCTTTTATGTCATGTTACTAGCTGTCCAATTATATTTAATAATGAAGCACTAAATTCCTGATTGAAACTTCTGTGGGAAGCAGCTCCTCGCTGTAGAGTGACTGGGTAGCACCTGCACTTCTGTCAGGAATTACTATATATCTATATCTTCAGGTCCCTCTCCTGGATGGGTCAAGGTACCCAGAAAAGGATTGTCCCATTCCTTACCTGTGGGTTAAGGTTCTGACCTTGGGTGGCAATGAGAATTTAGGATAGATTTTTACTTCATTCCCTAGTTTTTTCTTTCTCTCAGCCCATCTCTACCTGTTCTGTGCCAGATGACCTCAAATTCAGAGCCTTTCTGACTCAATCCTTTCAGAAACTAAACCTCCTATCTCTTGATTGGAGGGTGGGCATGGGATGGAGGGTAGGCTGCATCAGTTGCTGGGATATACAGCTCATATGTGAACTTTTAAGAGACCTATTTTTAGCAGTGCTTCCCCAACCTTTGAGAGGAACTGTTCTACTCCAATGCCTTTCCTAGGCTCTGTAGAGTGAATCATCTTGTCACTAAGTGTGACCCTCTGTAGACACTGATTTGCCTTCCCTCCTTTCTCTCCTTTGTTGTATAGTTCAGGATTATGGAGGTCTTCAGGTACTATTAGAGATGAAGCATGTGCATGTTTCTTGCTCTCCTCATTGTTGGATGATAGTTGAGCAAAGAAAAAATGAGAGAGTTGTTACTTGACCATTTTGAAAAGAGAGGTTTTGAGCCCTTCTTGGTATTGGCTCCCCAACAATGTTCATGGGCAAGTTGTTGAGCATCTTAAATTAGTCTGACAGATAACAAAGTACTACAGACTGGGTGGCTAAAATAAAAAGTATATTGTTTCACAGTTCTGGAGCTAGGACACTGAAATCAAGGTGTCGGCAACATTGATTCCTTCTGAGGGCTGAGAGGAAGTATCTGTATACCTCTTTCCTAGATTCTGTTGGTTTGCTGGCCATCTTTGGTATTCCTTGGCTTCTGTTGTATCACTTCAATCCCTGCCTTCATGTTCACATATTGTTCTCCCTTGTGTGCATCTGTGTCCAAATGTCCCCTTTTTATAAGGATATCAGTCATATTGGATTAGGGCCCATCCTACTTCAGTATGACCTCATCTTAACTGATTACCACTGTAACAACCCTACTTCCAAATAAGGTCACATTCTGATGTACTGTGGGGTTAGGACTTCAACCTAGAAATTGTTAGAGGACACAATTCAACCCATAGCACATCCCATCTGTGACTTTGTTCGGGATAGTCTCAGTTTACACGTGTTGTTCTTGCTTAATTATTCATAGTGCCAGCTTCCACTCTTAGTAATGTACAACTTTGAACAATCAATTATGTGGTCACCCTACATATAATCCTTTCCACTTGCATGAAATAATCAAAATAAAGGATTTTACTGTCAATTCCAGTAATTCTAGACACAAATATGGAGAACAGTATTTTCATGTTTTTCTATTTTTTAATAGAGAAAAACATATGTTTATAGAGATACATATATGATGATTTTTATAAAATCTTATATAAAATACAAGATTATATAAGTATATATAAAGCAAACCATTTACACAATTTGATTTTATTTTTTCATATTTTAAAACACACAAAGTTTACTGTGATTATCATGATGTACAAGTAGAATTTTGAGTCTTAAAAAATAAACTTAAAAAAAAAAAGAAAACGAAAAACCAGTTTTATGTTGTGAACAATAGACAAACTTCCAGCAGCTCACAAAAATTGAAAACTCAGAACTCCCAGCGTTCACAGAGGCTCTGAATTTGGCTAAATCAACTGCTTCAAACCCATTCTTGTTATGGGATTGGGGACAGCTCAGTTCTTTCCATGGCAACCAACTGTGCAGGCATAAACACTACAAGATGTTGGCCTATGAGGGAGATAAGATCCTATTAAAAATACAAAAGTTAGAGCTAACATACCAGAATATGGAGCTGCAATGACAAGGAGATTTGCACTTCATATAAATAGTCCTTTCACATTTAGCCTCATAAAGAAAAGGCTCTGTTTGGTAAAAACTTATATGAATTAATGCTATCTTCCTCAAATAATTATCCCCCAGCTCCCTTCCCCAAGCTTTATTGAAGTATAATAGACAATTAGTTGCTCATATTCACATTGTACAATTCAATGAGTTGTTTTTTTATTAATTATAGCTGGCATACAGTAATGTATCACTTGCAGTTGTATAGTGTAGTGATTAGAGATATATATAACTCATGAAGTGGTCACCCACTAAATTAGGTACCCCTCTTCTCTCCTTACATATTTTTTACAACATTGTTGACTATTTTTCTTATGCTGTACTATATATCTCCATTTTGTATCTATCCATTTGTACTTGTTAATCCCTTTGCCCTTTCTCATTGATCCCCACTAACTCTCCCTCCCATCCAGTAATCCTCAAAATATTCTCTGAATCTATGAGTTTGTTTAAATTTTTGTTGTTGATGTTTATTTTGTTCTTTAGATTCCATATGTATGTGAAATCATGTGATATTTTTTCTTTATCTGACTTACTTCATTTAGTGCAATACCCTCTAGGTCCATAAGCAGTATCTTTTTCCACACCCTTCCTTTTAGTTTCTGTGTCTTTTAATCTGAAGTGAGTCTCTTGTAGGCAGCATATGTAAGCATCTTATTTCCTAATCCATTAAGCTTCCCTATCTTTTGGTTGGAGAACTTAATGCTTTTCCTTTTGAGGTACTTGTTGATAGGAATATAGTTATTACCATTCTTTATTCATGTTTTTGATACATGTTTTTTCTTCTTAAATAAGTCCCTCCAACAATTACTGTAATACTGACTTGGTGTTGATGCAGTCTTTTAGCTTATTTTTGTCCGGGAAGCTTTTTATCTGTCCTTCGACTCTAAATGATAGCTTTGCTGGATAAAGTATTCTTGGTTGTAGATCCTGGGTTTTCATCACTTTGAACATTTTGTGCCAAGCCCTTCTGTCTTGCAAAGTTTCTGCTGAGAAATTGGCTGCCAGTCTTATGGGAGCTCTCTTGTAGGTAACTAACTGCCTTATCCTGCAGCTTTTAAGATTCTCTCTTTGTATTGAAACTTTGGTATTTTAATTATGATGTGTCTTGGGTTCATTTTCTGGGGGGGGGTTGCTTTCTAAACTTCCCAAGTTGTATGTCTATTTCCTTTACTAGGTTAGGGAAGTTTTCCATCATTATTTCTTCAAATATATATTCAACTTCTTGTTCTCTCTTTTCAGATACCCCTATGACATGGATGTTGTTACCCTTAATTTTGTCCCATAGACTCCTTAAATTATTATTACATTCTTGGTTTCTTTTTTCTTGCCATTCTGATGGCTTTCTCATCCTTTTATCAGTGGTTCAATCCTCTTCTTTCTTTACTCTGTTGATTCCTCTAACGAAGTTTCTATCATCTACGCCATTTTGCCCAGGTCCCCTTAAATAATTCTTACACAAATTACTTACCAACATAAGAGGTTCTAAGGAGAGAGAAAAGCAAATATAGCCAGTCCCCATTGAAGTGTTACTTGTGACTTTGTCTAAAAACATCACTGCATAACCAAAGGCATTTCTTGGCTAAGAACTATTTTTTTCTCTTGAAAAGATAAAACTGGTATTTTTTCTAATTATTTAATACATTCTCATTTTATAAAATTTAGGAATACATAAAACAGAAAGTAAAATTCACCTCTAATTCCACCACCCTGAGAATTTTTTAAACTAGAATAAAACACACTGAACATAGTTTTATATCTTACTTATTTTTACATAGTATGATTTACATTGTAAGCTATATTCCACATCATTAAAAATGTTTCACAAATATAACATTCAGTGAATGTCTAATAGTCCATCATGTGGATAAAGATAATTTATATACCATGGAATGTAATATTAAATATCTTGGGATGTTTTTAATGACCCTATTTTTTTCAACATCATGAGTAATACAATGATAAACATAAATATATCTTTGTTTATATTTTATATTATTTTTTAAAAATTGCATTTCTAGAAATGAAATTATTAGAGTGAAGAATGTTTTTAAGGTTCTCTCACTTTAAACAAATAGCCTTTTAGAAGTTTTCTTTATTATTGTTTATATTTCCATATGCACTTTTTTCACAATCTAGAAAAAGTTCTTTAGAATTTTTATTGGGCTAACATTAAAACCATAAATTTAAATGAGAAGAATTGACATTTTTATAATTTTTAGAAATTTGATATGCATATTCACTTATTCAGATCTTTTATATCTCAATAAATTTTTGTAGTTTTTTTCATATTGTTTCTATACATTCCTTGTGTTTCAATTTTTTTCTCAGTTTTTCCTGTCTTTATTGTACATAAATGGAATTATGCAGCATCAACTCTTTGTTATTGTCTTTCTAACTCCTTATGTTGTTTGTGAATTTATAGTGATGCAAGTAGTTCTTGCTTTGCCATTGTGTGGATTCCGTCATGTGAGTCTTGAACTGGTAATTATTTCTCTGTTAATGGGAAAACAAATCGTTTAGAATGTGTGCTGCTATGTAAATTCTAGAACATGTGTTTTGGTGAGATATGGGTGAATTCCTGTGCACTATATATGTGATCATGGAATTCTTGGTCATTCAAAATGTTGTTGCTAAAACAATCTCCTTATCATTGTATTATTTAACTAGAGATTGCTGGGAAAGAAAAAAATAGTTGCTAATTTTAGAAGTATTTATCTTTCTAACCAATTTATTTATTTTATTATTTACAACTAAATTATGGTTGGTGTGTGTGTGTGTATGTGGGGGGATGTAGCATATAATTATTCCAGTTGAAATTACTACATTTTGGCTTTTTCTTTCTAATAGTAATACTCACTTAACTTTGAGTTTATTGGCCATAGCTTTCAGAAAAATTATCTAGTCACAGCAATAGATGCCACCTTTGATTTGTCCCTGATAGGAATGACAATAGCCTCTTACATATCACACCACTCAATATGATGTTGGTTGTTAAATTTAAATATGGTCCATATTTCATCCACTTGCAAACTCAGGTTTCAGATAAATATTCTTAACTATATTAAGAAAGAATCAAATTAATTCAATTCTTCCAAGAGTTTTGTATTTTTAGGAGTACATGTTATATTTCATTATGTCTTTTTTTTTGCATTTGTATTTTACTCAATGAATTATTAGACTTCCTAATATTAAAAAGTTGCATTTTAGGGCTATAGTGTCCAATAATATAGAATTAACTTATATTAAAATTTCATTTGGGATTTACATATATATTAAATGTAATTCTTTATCAACTTTTTTATTTTTAATATTTGGTTTTTGTTTTGGCATATGTTTCATAAAATTTATTTATAATAATCTAAAGTAGAATAACATAGAAATTATATTTTTCTTGAAAATTTTGAAAAACTTTACCTGGAAAATTATCTGGTGAATTACTTCTTTAAAACATTCTTCAATTCCCTCCTTCCCCGTAGTTATTAGTCTATTTATGATTGAGTCAATTTTGGCTACTTTTATTGTCATTGAAATGCATATTTTTAAAATTTAATATAAAAAAGTTTTACATAATATTCTTTTATAATTTTATTACCTCCTCTGTATCTGCTGTTCCACGTCCTTCTTAATTCTAAATCTTTTCTTATGGTTGTTCTTTGAATCAATTTATTAAGTTTTCTTTTTATTGTGTTATTTTCTTTATAGAACCACCTGCTACATTTATTTTATTGAGTTTTTTTAATTCAGTAATTCATAATCTCAGCATTATTATTACATACCTCCCTTTTCCCCTAAGATGTATTTTGTTAAATATATAACTTCTTGAATTTGATGATTAGTTGACTTATTTTCATCAATAATGATAGCACTTAAGGCTATGTTTTTTTCTATAATAGAATTTTGACTTAATCCTGAAGTTTTGATACATAGTAATCCCCCTTATTATGTTCTAAGACCTCCAGGGGATGCCTGAAACCATGGATGTACTGTATATACTGTTTTTTTCCCTATACATACACACCTATGATAAAGTTTAATTTATAAATTTGCACAGTAAGAGATTAACTACACTAACTAATAATAAAATAGAAAAGTTATAACAGTATACTGTAATAAAAGTTATATAAACGTGATCTCTTATTCTCTCTCTGAAAATATCTTATTGTAATGCACTCACCCTTCTTCTTGTGATGATGTGAGATGATACAATGCCTATGTGATGAGATGAAGTGAAGTGGAATTTTCCATTTAATATGAATGTCAGACCACAGATGACCAAAGGTAACAGTAACCATTGACAGCGAAACCACAGATAAGGGCAATGACTATATACTGTTCTTTTTTTTCTTAATGTTCTAAAAATTCTGTTATTGTGGCATTGACTTTCTCACTGACATATGTTTAAACATTTTTGAAAATATTAAAAGGGTTGGAAAAATTGCTATATAAACTTTGTTATTTTTTAAATTTATTATATTATAGTCACAGAATATGAATAGTTATGTTTTACATTTTAGAGTTTGCCGAGATTTGAGATTTTTTTGTGATTAAGTATAGAATATTTTTGATAATTGTTTCATGAAAATTTGAAAAAGTATGTTACTTATATATAAAGTTGAATACAGATCAAATCCAGACTTACAATATGATTCATATTTCATATTCTTGTTTTTTTCTATATGACCTGACAAAGACTTAGAATTCTTTCATGACAGTTGTGTTTCTGATCACTTCTCTTCTGCCAATAACTTTTGTTTGTATATAAATAAAACTCACCTAACTGATGATTACTATATTTTATTATGGAATTTTTATTTATTAACAGCTTTTCTTTTATTTAATGCTCTTTAGCTTTTCCTACAATTGATATTGTCATCTTTTTTTGTTTTTTTTAAATAAAAGCTTTGTTTCATTTAAAATAAAAATATTAAAAATATTTTTATAATATTTTGATTTATGAAAGACTTATAAGAGCTTAGTGTTATAATTTTTATGATTATTTGTGTTTAATTGTTAGTTTAAATTATGTACCCTAATTCATATCTAGATTGAAAGAAGAATATTTTAAAGCAATTCCTTTAATATGGGCAAGTAGTTGGTGTACCTCTTGAGTTATTAAATAGCTGACTTTGTTTTTCTGTAATTGTTACAGAAAAATTAGAACATACAAATATGCAAATTTTTTAGGTCATATCATTTATTCTCAAACTTCTGTAGACATTGTCCCATTATCTTTTAGCGTATGCTTATACAGTGCAAATCCAAGGGCCAGTACCACTATTCGACCCGAATAGCCAGGGCTCCTGCCCCAGATCTCACCCCTTAGGAG
The DNA here is from genome assembly GCA_004027375.1 of Macroglossus sobrinus. Classification (NCBI taxonomy): domain Eukaryota; kingdom Metazoa; phylum Chordata; class Mammalia; order Chiroptera; family Pteropodidae; genus Macroglossus; species Macroglossus sobrinus. The sequence continues at coordinate 196,903 of PVKZ01001771.1, read as the reverse complement.
GTTCCAGCACTTTGGAGCATCTTCTTTGAAATTCCTTAAGTCTCCATCTGGTACCAGGACCATCCAGAAGGGGTATCACTGCTGTCCAGATAGGATCCTCTGAATCTAGACTGTAACCCACATGGGATCCAGTCCTATCTCTTTTTTTTTTGAGACTCCCCCACCCCTGCTCAGCTAATTTTGAGGAATTAAAATTGCAGATTTCAAGCTTGACCAATTTTTAAAAGTGACCATATTTTTGTGATCAGCACTCAGTGTAGTATGTATATCACCAGCATTCCAGAAGTCTCCCTCAGGCCCTTTCTCAGTCATCACTCCTAAGAGGCAACCACTATTCTTACTTCTCGCATCATATATTAGTTTTGTCTATTTTTGAACTTTATATAAATGAAATCATACTTTGTGTACTTCCTTATGGCTAGCCATTACACTCAACGTATATCTGTGAGTTCATCCATATGATAGTGTGTAGCAGTAGTTCATTTTCTTTTCATTATTTATAAGATAACGAGGCATGAATATTCCACAGTGTTTTCATCTACTTTTAATGGGCATGTAGGCTGTTTCCAGCTTACGGTTGTTATAAGTAGTATGTACTGAATGTTCTTGTATGTGTGTACAGACATATGTATTGTTGTAGCATATATTTCACTAGGAGTGAAATTGCTGGATCATTTGGTACACCTAGTAGATATAGTAAAACAGCTTTCAAAAGAGACTGACAAGAAAACATTCCCAACAGTGTTGCATGAGAGCTTCTGTTGCTTGATATCTCACATCTTTACCAAGCTTTAGTAGTGTCAGTTACTTATTTTTAAGTTAGTCATTCAGGTACTTTTGTAGTGGTTTCTCATTGTGGTTCTAATTCATTCCACTGATGGCTAGTAATATTGCACACTGAATATGCTTTATTAGCCCGAATATCTTTTCTTGAAAAATGCCTATTCAAAGATTTTACTCTGCTTTTTTTTTTAAATTAGGTTATTCAGTTGTCTGCATTTTTCTTATTGACAGATAAAAGTTTTTTAAATACTGTAAAACAAGCTTTTGCTTGTATACTGTGTATTGCAAAGATCTATAAATCTACTTGCCTTTTTATACCTTTAATGATGTTTTCTGATTTAAAAATTGTCTCAATATAATGAAGTTCGTTTTAATCAATCTTTTCCTTTATGGTTAGTACTTTTTAGGAATCTTTGCCTATCCTCAAATCTTATGTTTATTTCTAGAAGTTTTAATGCTTTACCTTTTATATTTTGGCTTACAAGTCACCTGAAAGTGTTTTTTTTTTTTTGTGAATGAAATGAGGAGGAAATTAAGCTTCACTTGTTTATAGATATATGCATTTTCATTTCCTCTAGCAGAATTTATTGTTTTCCCCCTTGCATTGCTGCAACACAGTTTTTATAAATCCAATGGATGCAGAATGACCTTGAGACATGGGCAAGTGAACCTCTGCCCCAATCCACATGTTTTAGGGGGCTTCATTCTTTGGAGTGACTCCAGTCTTCTTTAGGTCTCTGGGGCTGGCACCGCTGTCCAGGAGCCTTGAGCCAGGGTAGCACCCTGCATGGGCCCTGTCTCAGTTTCTCTTTGAGGAAGGGAATTCTCTACCTCCACACAGGGGATCAATCACATGCCCTGGGGAGCACCTAGACTCTCACCTATAGGGTCATCCTAGGGCTCCATGAATGGGTACTCATTCTAGAAAAAGGATCTGGTAAGAGTATAACTCCTGCTGACTGGAATGGTGTTTCACTTGCATAATGGTGCAAGAGTGGGCCACCAGAATGGCATTGATATGATGGTTTGGGATGACACAGTACAAGTTCAGGACTCTAGGCTGCTGATGATCTACCACTGACGCCTTGGTCTTGAGCTGCATGTGTGGTCTTTGTGTTGGCTGTCATTCGTCCATGACCTGACTGTGGTGCTACCTCTGATCTACAGCCCCTAAGGGCAACAGAAGTGGTAGTGGCATGCATCTTCTACCTTGTCCACCCCAGGCAGTGGCACCAAGTTAGTCATCTATTCCCTTTCCTTCCACCATGTCACATGGCAGGCAGTCTCCAGAGGGGAGGCTTAACTATCTCTGGAGTTTTCATGACTATTGCTTCCAACTGAAAATGGATCCTTCCAACTGATATAAAGTTCTTTCTTTCTTTTGGTTATTGTGGTGATGTCAGTCTCTCTCAGGTTAATCTTAAGCCATTGGATGAAAAACCGATATTCCTTGCATAAATGAGGGTATTCTTCTTGCTCTGCCCATTCAACTCTCACCTTACTCATGGTAGGATATTAGAAGGCAGTAGTACAGTCAACAATAAAAAGTGATCACATCCTAGGAATACATCACCTGGATTTCTACCTCCTTAATCTAAGTCCAACAACCTCTAAACAATCTTTATATTTCCACGCCTGGCCACCATTCACTTTTCTGGTCTCAAATGATTCTCTCACAGCAGTTTCAAACATGAATTATGTTACTTAATTCTTAAAACTCCTCAGAGACTTCCTATTGTACTTTGAATAAAATTCAAGATTTGTAACTTGGCCTTCAGGGTCTTACATTATCTGGTCCATGCCTACCTCACCACCCTCTCTTCCTGCCACTCACCACCCAGTCCCTTATGCTCATTACATGGGTTTTATTTCAGTGCCTTGAATATAGCAACCTCTTTTCAGCCTCAGGGTTTTAGCTTCTAGTTTTCCTCTGTCTGAAATGTGCTTCTTTTGGTAGTATTTATGCAGAGCTCCTCATCCTTGGGAAAGGATTCTGAATTCAGTTTGAAGGTCATCTTCTCAGAAAGTTTTTCAGTTACCTAATTTAACTTAGATTTCTCCTCTCCATTGCTTTTATTCTCATCACAGCAACGTGCTTGTTTCTCTTTACAGTGATTATGATAATTTGTGATTGTTTGTTTGCTTGTTTATTATCTGTTTCTCTCAGCTAAGCTATAACTCTACAAGGGCAAGGACCATGTTTCTTATTTTTTGCTGTGTCCCTAGTACCAGACACATGATTCTCAGTCAATATTTGCTGAGTGAATAGTGAAAGAAAGATGAGTGAGATGTTATAGAGACAGAGAATATAAGGTGTGGAAAGGTAAAAGCAAACTGACTTATCTAGCTTGCATCTAAAATCAAATCCCAAGGTTAAAAATGAGATGAAAAACAGTTTTAATGAATTAACCTAGTTTTACAGAATAGACATTTGAAAAATGCTTGTTGAATTGCAGCAATTCATCATAGTTAGGAGAGAAAGGCACTAAAACTGAAGGACCTCTCTTTCTTATCTAGAGTTGACACCGTTTTAGAAAAGTTTTGTCATAGTTTATGGTTCTAAAAGGCTCAATATAAGAAATTTTGAAAATGCATAAGATAATAAAACATTTTTTAAATTAAATAGAATATCACCACTCAGCTATGAAAATGGGGAACATTCTGGTGTGTTTTTATTCTAAACTTTGTTATTAAGTGTATAATATATGGTTGATAAATATATACATAGACATACAACATTTTATTGTATTTTTTTAGTCTTGTATATGTACAATGTATAAAATAAAAAAATAAAATGTTAAAAAACCTATATTAAAATATTTTTAGATTAAAAAATATAAATAAATAAAATTAAATTAAGGTTATATTTTATGTAATGTTCCATAATGTACTTATTCCAGTTCACATTATATTCTGTACATTTTCTCATGCTATTAAATGTTTTTAAAAATGCATTTTAAAAATTACTGCCTAGCATTGAATCATAGTAATGTATCATAAATTATTTAACTAATGTTCTTTTTGGGTTATTTAGGTTTACTCAATTTTTCATGTTACAAATATTGCAACAATAAAAACTTATATAAATAAATTTTTTTATACATCTTGATTAATTCTTTTGGATAAATTCCTAGCAGTGAAATGACTAGACTCAATGTTATGAATTTTTCAATATTTGGCTATACATTGTCAACTTGCTCTTCAGATGTGCTGAAATATGTTCCCAGTGGCAAACTGAGATCATTCATTTATTCTCATCTCACCTCATACTGAGTATTAAATATTGACAGTTTGTTTGGGAAAATATTTTAATTTACATTGCTTTGATTCCAAATAAAATTGAAATATGTATCAATATACTAATTAGGATTTTTATATTCTTTCGTGAATTATTTACTTATCTCTTTTGCCAGCTTTTCTATTGGTTTGTACACCTTTTTTATGATTTGCACTATATATATTAAATAAAATATACATTCTGTTAGTCATATATGTTTCAAATATTTATGTTCAATTTATTCTTTGCTTTTTTTGTCAGTATTTATTTAATGTATAAAACTGTTAAAACTGTCACAAAGTCAAGTACTTTCCCTTTTTTTTATTTTTGCTTAGAAAAGACTTTCCAACTCTAATTTCAAATAAGAAAACCACCTAAGTGTTTTCTGTTTCTTTTAAGATTTCTTCCTTTTAAAAATTTAGTGTTATAATTCCCCTGATATGTATAATAGAGTGGAATTAAGAATACAATTTGGTTTTGTTTTGTTTTCCACCAGTTAGCCATTTGACCCACATTCGTTTTCATACACTAATTTTATTCCCTTCACACAAATTTGGAAGCCTCATTAAAAAAAATAAAACTGTTAAGAAAAAGTGTTTTAAAAAGTGCAAATACCAGGATTTATTTCAAAGCTTTCAAGGTTCATTGCTTTTGCCCAGTGTAACATTCTACAAATTATAACTATATAATGGGTTTTATTATGTGGGAGTGTAAATCCTACTTATTTATTTTTGAAAATTTTCTGACCTATTAATAATTTGGTAAAGGTGCAAATAAATATGGTTCTCTGTATCTTGTTTTACTCTACTTGTAAAATAGTGGATAGGTGACATAAGCTTTGTTAGGTAATAAAGTTAATTCTTTTGTACTACCAATTCTCTCTTCCCAGACTTAAATAATCGTAGAAAAATTAACAAACTTTGGGTGAGCTATTTAACTTCTCTTGGCTTCAATTTTCTTATCTGTAAAACAAAAAGAAAATACTATCCTTTAATTTTTAGTTTTAAAATATGTCTTTTCTCAAAAATTACTCAAAACCATCAAAGAATAAAAAGCAAAATTTTAAATTCAATTGTTAACAAAACCAAGAAACGTGTGATATCTAAAACCACAGAATACAAGGAAGACCATAGAAAAGAATAGATGTCAAACAGAGATGTGATAGAAGTACCTACATTTCTTATTTAAAAGAGTTAGCATCTCTTTTTAAGATAAGAAATATGATAAGACATACACCTTGAAGTGTAAATCCCAAATTTATTTTTCCAATCAATAGGTATGGTCTATACCAGTTGGTCAAAGGCCCCCTTTGGTGGACTTGGTTTAGGTCCCAGAAGAAACAGAAACAGAAACAGAAAAGACAAGTTATACTAGGAATCACACAGCTATGTTTGTAAGAAAGTCTGTCATAGAAAAGGAATGACTTCTGAGTTGCCTTGCAGTGTTGATTTTGGTTGGTTTGCAAGAAATAAGGCTGAAAAAACTCTTGAGACAATCTCAGCTATGTGTCATAATTGCTGATCTGGATGACCCTCTTTCTAACCCATGTAAAGTTCCTTCACGTGGTTGATCTAGGAAGAACTAAGTTCATTACCAGATGAGCAACAATGAAAAGGAGAAATATAGGATTTCATTATATAAAAACTGAAGAAAAAAAGTGACAGATGAAGAAATTCACCAGAAAAATGTTGAGAGAAAATTAGTTGAAAATTCTGAGCAAATATTTCAACATAAATTTTAAAACCTTGGTGAGCAGAAAAATGTAAAGCTCTAAATAAATAAAGCTCTAAATAAATGTAAGCTCTAAATAAATAAAGGTATATATTATGTTCACAAATGATATAACATAATAAGATGTCATTTCTTACCACATTAATCTATCAATTCAATGCAAACTAAACTTCCACTTGGATTTTTTTCAGAACTCAACAAACTTACTCTCAAATGAATATAGAAGAATAAATGTCCAAAGACTCAAATAGCTGAGTTAAACATGGAAAAGAGCAGCAAGAGTGGAATCCTTACTGGTTATCAAGATATATTGCAACACTTTAGTACAAAACCCCAGTAGAGTTTTGGTGCACAGATACATATAACAATGGAACAAATAGAGAGATAGAGAGCTCAAGAATAGATCTATGTGTACGTGAAAAAATTTAACACTATAATAAGAGAAGTATTCAACAGATGATGACATTGGAAAAACTGGCTTTTTTTATGTGGGAAAAAAGTTGGATCACTACTTTACACTATAAATCAGAGTGGACTCTAGATGGAATTATGATTCACAACACATCTATAAAAGAAAATAGAATATAGAATAAAATCTTTTTGCACCAACCTCTAAAACAAAACCACTTAAAAAATCAAAAGTAAGAAATTTTGTTTAATGAAGGACACCATAAACAAAGAAAAAAGATGGGTACCTAATGAGAAGTTCAGACTCACTAGTAATCAAACAAAACAAAACAAACAAACAAACAAAAAAATTAAAATAATGAGATACCACTTGACATTCATAAGAATAAGAAAAAAATTGGAAAAGTGAATAATATAAGAAGCATCGACTAGGATGCGAGAAGATTAAAATTTTTGTGCATTGTTAGTGAATGTGTAAACTGGTATAGATGCTCTGGAAAGCAATATGATAATCTTTAGAGAAACATAGCATGTGACTATCTTAGAAATGTGGAGAGTTAGAAGCAACCTAGATGTCATCAGCTAAGAAATCTATAAGTAAAGTGAACTATAGAATAATGTATTATTTTATGCTGCAGTTAGAATAAATGAACTAGATATCTGACTATTAATGTCAATAGTATTAAAAGATTAGGATTGAATAAATAAATAAAAGTAAGAAACAATCTTCATATTTTCATCTCTATCACCTTCTTACTTTCTTTTACCTAAGTTAAATTCTGTGATCCATAATTATAACTACTCCTTCATATATATCTACTCTTTCATTCTTCTCTCTTTGTGGTATTAATTCTCTATTGGAACATAATTTTGAAGAAAGAAAAGAGAGAGAGAAAGGGAGAGAGAGAGTGAGAGAGTGAAAGAGAGAGAGAAAGGAAATACAGATTTAGTATCAATGCGGTTAAATAAAAACCTGTCCTAAATTTGAACGGGAAATACTAATATATTAATCTTTGAAATATGCACACATTTTTAAGCTTTATCCACTGAACAAGCCTAGAGATGATAGCCAACATAATAACAATAATACCCCTAATGTCTAGATTGTAGTCTCTAAAAATAATTTCCCAGTAAAAGTAACCAAGGCTTCTTGAACAAATGTCCATTTCCAGATCTGGGACAGGAGATGTGCAAAAACAGCCTGGAATATCTTGTTAGACAAGTAAGTAAAGAAAATATCAATGATTTTTTATCATGTCTAAGGAACTCAGGAGCCAATTTCAATTAGGTACATACTGGTTGAAAATAGAACAATTTGAGGATCAATAAGGCAGTAATTTCCATGGACTAATGCACATCAAATATATTTAAAATTTGTTTATTCATAATGATACAAAACAAGACAGAACAAATTACACTGGTTATCTTTGATAAATGTTAAGAACCAAACTGTTGTTTTGAAAACTAATAAAGGGAAAGAATCAAATATCTATCCTGCCTTTCCCATATGAATACAAACACCTCAAGTGATTATACCTCAGTATGTACACAAATAGTTGATGAAGGAAGTATCTCTGTATAGAAGTATTTAATCTAATAAGTAAAGAAAAATGATACAATTAAAATATCACCATTTTATAATCAACAAAACCAGAAAATAGTTATCTAATAGCACAAAAAGAAAAACAAGCCAGTAATATTTAGTCTTCCACCCCCAAAAATCAAACCTGAATTGAATCACATCTCTAGATTTAATTACCAATCTATAGGAAATACAGAGGAATAAAGGAATATGATAACCCCATGGGGAGCCAATCAGCAAAATCCAAAATATGGAATATGTACAGAATAAATGATCCAGTTTCTTCAATGAAAATTTGTAATGTAAGAAAGACCTAGAAGGTGAACCTACAGATTAAAAGAGACTCAATACATATTAAATAATTGTGATATATGGATTTTATTTGGATTCTAATCAAATGAGCTAGAAAAAACTTAAAGACAGAGAAATACATACTTTGATGGAACATTTGAAGATATTAAAAAGTTTTGGGGAAATATTTTAAGATCTAAATAGTCATATGACTTTATTGCTTTCAAGTTACTGTCTTTTAGAGAGATATACTTAAATATTTACAGAAGAAATGCTATAAAGTCTTGGATTTGCTTCACAATAACCTGGGTGAAGAGAGAAGAGAGTTGGGAAATTGATGAAATGAAATTGGCCGTGAGTTGAAAATTATTGAAGCTGTGTGATGGGTATAAGGAGTTTTATTATCCTATTCTCTCTCCTTTTGATATGTTTGAAATTTTCTGTAACAAACTGTCTTAAGTAATGGAAGTTATAATGGAAGAAAAGATTACCATAGGAACTAAAAGATTAAATACCTTGAAAAATAGGTAATAGTTATATGAAAAATAGAACTTTAAAATATTACTGAAAGACATAATAGAAGAATTTAACAATTGTAAAAGCATACCATTGGGTTGTGTCATCATATATAGATGATTTTCCTAACCCTAACCATTCTTCAAAATGTAGTCTAATAATAAAATGCAAACCCAATAAAAAATACAGAAATGTCCTTTTACACCACATAAGCTGATTTATATGAAAAAAAAAGTATACAAGAAAACCCAAAAAATCGGGGAGAAGAATAATAATAAGGGAACAAGCTCTAATAGATATTAAAGTCTTAAGATACTAGTGGAAGAATAGACAGATCAGTGATAAATAGCATACATTTTATGTGCAGCCATTTAGTAAAAAGGAGAGAAAAAGGCAAATTATTTTTAATATGACTTTTGAATTTTGCATGGATCATCTATTAATATATACAGCATGGAAGGACGATTTTTCAAATGTTGACTTTTAACTAGATTGAAGAATTTGTTGGTTTTTTTTGAACTGACCACACATTTAGTGAGAAATTTAGTTGGTATGACATCACAGTGGTATAGATTTTAATCTCTGCTGGAGAAATGGGGGAGGATGGAAGAAGCAGAAAAGATGACATCAAGTTATGTGGGAGGCGAGGAAGTGGTTTCTCTCTTACTCTTCCTAAGACTGTAAAAAAAGTGTCCAATTTAATGTGTAAGAAAGAAATGACATGTAGATGAAGCTTAGAGCCTGAAGTAGCAGAGGTGGCATGAGGAGTTATATCTACCTGCTATTTCTTTCCCATTGAGGGGAGAGGCATGATTTCCATGTTTATGAATTTCTAATCTAGAAGGTATCCATGCAAAACAAAGACCATAAGCTTATGGAACAACACAGTCTCTGCAAGGAAGGGATGTGTCTGGTCAAGCTGTCAGAAACCACCAAATGTCTCAGCGGGTGCCCCTTTGCTGTTCTGGAAGTCGTCAGTTCTTTGAAGCAAACTGTATTTTTTTTGGGCAGCACACCAAAGAGTGATGAAAATCTCAAAGTCTGACAAGTTGGATCCCAGTTCTAGCTCTTTCTCATAAAACTTTGCTTTGTCTATTAGATCAACTTTTAGAGAATACAGAGGAAGGATATTATTGACAAGGATATTAATCAACAGCATTAGGATCTTTGGGAAAACCCGAGTTGAAGAGTTAACTAGATGTCTAATTTTCCTTAATATTTTTTCTTATTCTATTTCAGAAATACGTAGAATTATATCTTGCAGGACTGAAGTGCAAAGAGTTCCGGGCAAAACAGATTTCTCAGAAAAGTCTGCTGATGTTTTCAACTATGTCTCAACTATATTAAGATGGTGTTTTTTAAAGTGATTTCTCTGTTCTTGCACTAATATTGGAGGAATTGCCAAAAACAATAAATAAAACAAGTCCTTGTTCACAAAAAATACATATAATTTAGTAAAATACATATAATTATCTAATATTATAAGATAATATAAAATAAGAGCACAAAATGGTGTAAATAAGTAGATTACCACAGTAACTCCATATCATTTGGAGCAAAGAGAAAAAAACATGATTCATTATCTGATTCCATGTAAAATTCTATCTTGAACTCGTGAAAGCTGAGGAGAGAGAGCAGTTCCTGCTGCTTCTTCTGAAGTCTTTGATGCTGGGACCAAAATATATTATAGAAAATAGATTTCTATAAACTTCCAGAAAAAAAAACCCTCCTAATAATATGGAAGATAGATGTCTCAGAATACTGTAAACTTAGAGGATATGTTTCTCATTGTAAAAAATAAAAATATTAAAACTAATAAATAAATTAATAACTGTTTCTGTCTATTCAATTTACAAAAAGATAAAAAAATAAATGAAACAAACTAAAACTTTGAGGATTAAAGACAATATGAAAGCCTGGTCAAAGTATCTCATTTCTTTGTTCCAAAAGTATAATAACTCAGATTACATTAAGAACCTTCGCTTGGTAGGTTATACCTACTAAGAATGCAAAGAAAACATTACAGCATTGTGCAAATGAACAGGTGAGCAATAATATGAAGTCTTGCATCATCTTGTAAATCTGGCATTGAAATTTCCATCATGAAAATACTGTGATCTCAATTCCTAAATGCTGCGAATAAAGTTAGAAAGTTTTGAAACTTTGATTTATATATTGATTTGACATACAAACATACAAACTATTTCTTATGCTAGAAAATCAAGGCAGTAAAAGTTATCACTATTTTGGTTATAATTCAATAGGAGTATGTTGTAAGACAAATAAATAAATATAAGTTGTCTACTCAAAAATATTCTGAAACATCCTTTGAGGTGGCACCAGAGAAGAATATTTTAAATTTTGCAGTCCATATTCCATATTGGTTAGTTATTTTAAAAATATCAATCATACTATTAATAAAATAAGGGTAATTATAAATAAAATAATATGTTGCTAGACAAATTAGTTAATATTGTTTTTAATGAGGATAACCGACACTGTGAAAGTATATAGTATAACTGACATTTTCATACACTGCTAATGTAAAGGTTTATTGAAACAGTTGTTTTCTAAAGCAATTTAATGATATATATCAAAACCCTTTAAAGTTTTCAAGCCCTTTAATTCATTGTTCCTATCTCTGGGAATCCATTTTATTGAAAAAAAATAGAAAGTTTCTGGAAATTTTATGAATAAACATCTTACTAATGGAATAAGTTTTTTCCTTCAAACTGAGTGAACCAAGATATTCACTACTGGACCAGGGGTAATGCCCAGTTCATATGCAGACAAGCTAAGCCTTAGTTTCTAAACCAGCCATTGGAAGGAAAATGGGAAAGCCAAGGGTGGCCTAGACAAGTCACTAATGACCCCGCAGAGCTGGAGTCAATTCCTGAAACTACATCCCTGCTACACAGTTGGAGAGGGGTTGAATGTGTTATAGGAGCAGACCTACATGGCCACCATACCTGGTCTTTCAATTTTTTCCATCTCAGTGGTCTCTGTATTCAGTTAACTCAAGCCAAAAAAGTAGAACAACCCTTAAATGCTCCACTTCCTTTTCTCCACATTTAGTGCAATACCTACTATCAAACAGAACTGTGTGAAATTGCCAACATGGGACCTCTTTGACTACAAAGTTACAATTTTGTATGATTCGATATATGTTTTTATATGCAAAATATCAGTTCGTCTGTTTTCTTCTCTGCTGCAACACCCTATCAAATAATGCCACCTTAACTTATCTCCTTATTTCCACTCTTATTTCTGCACCCCATTTTAAAGTTTGTCAATGGTTCCCTATAGCTCTTAGTATATATTGCATACTTCTTAGCCTGGCCACAAAAGTCCTGCATAATCAGACTCTTGCCTACAACTCTGGTCTCCTGCCAGGCCATTCTCCCCATCACACTGTCCTCCAGCATCACTGACCTCTTGACACTATCCTATATCTTCCCTCCTGCCATGTGCTCTGCCTGGAATGTCCCACTCTTCACTCATCAAATCACCAATCCTACACACCCTTCATTTTTTCACTTCAATTTACTTCTTCAAACCAGCCTTTCCTGATTTCCCAATCTAATTCATTTTCCCCGGTTACTCTCTCTCATAATACTCCATTTGTTTTCTTTCTGGAAACAATTTGTTACTAGCACATTTATCTTCTGGTTGTTATATATCTGTTTAATATCTCTCTTTCTACTAGATGAGAAGCTACCTGAGGGAAGAAATTGTGTCATTTTTGTTTTCTTCTGTACTTGGTATAGTAAACTTTCAATAAATATTTGCTGAATGAATGTTTCTATGAATGAACAATTAAATTAGTGTGCTAGGTTAAAATGTTGATGGAAAGAAATAAGCTGTAAAGTTGTGTGGACAATAGCATTACAACTATTTTGTAAGACCAAGCATCAAAGAAAGAAAAGCTCAGAAGGAAATAAAAGATAATGTTAACAAAAATTGTTTAGATGATGAGATTATGAGCAATTTGATTTTTTCTTTGATTTTTATATATTTCAATTTTGTGTAATGAGTATATAAAACTTGAAAATTATATTTTAAAAAAGTTTAAGAACAATTTTTACTTCCTCTATAATTTTCCTCCTTACCAAAATAAAATTCATTTTTGATCTTCTAACATTTATTATAAAATATTCCACCTAATTTTTCAGCATATATAGTTAATTTATTTCTGGCATACACAATTTGAAGAGTGAATAAGGAGATTCTAAATAAAATCTTTGCTCTATGTGGATAGGTAAGAAAATAGTCATTAATTCCTAGTTCCAGGATGTAGATAAAGTAATTGGATTACATGAAAATTTGATGCCACTGTTTATTCCAATAATGATGCATAATTATATTCAATTAATGATAATTACGCTTTTTCCATGTAAGATGATATCTTCTAACATTTTTTAGAAATTTCGTAGCCACATATGTTTCTAAAATTTCTTCAGTGGGCCCTTCAGAACTCGATGTAATCATCAGTAAGGATCACTCCCTATTTTCTGAGTAAATTATCTGTCCATCCTAACAAAATATTCCAGAAATCTCTCCACTCTGACTTCTCCATTTTAAAAATATCAGTTGTGTTTATATAGGTGAAAAGGAAGCAGTTTCAAACATCTTTCAAATTCATCCAATTTTTTGTTACATTTCTCCCTCCACATTGCCACTTCTCTAATGCAGGCCACTGTTATCTCCAACCTGGACACAGCTACAATTCCATAACTGATTCATTCCATCCATTTTTTAAAAATCTTTATTAGAATATAGCTTATATAAAATAGAATGCACCTACTTAGTTGTACCATTCAATGAGTTTTGACAAGTTATACCTCAGTGCAAGCACAATCACCATAATCATCTGGAATATTTCCATCACTCCAGAAGTTCCCTTATGTCCCATCCTAGTAGACCCAGTATATGGAAATAACACAACTTGTTTATCTAGTCTCTTCTTGATGAACACTAGAGTTGTATACAGGTTTGGGCTATTATAAATAAATCCACTAATAACATTCATATATTAGTCTTTTGTGTAGACATGTGTTTTGATTCCCTTTGGGTAAATATCTAGGTGTGGGATTGCTGAATTATATGCTACATATATATTTAACTTTATAGGAAACCAACAAAATCTTTTCAAAAGTGTATGTACCATGTTGCATTTCTACCAGCATGTATAAAAATTGGGTTATCTTCTTATTATTGAGCTGTAACATATTCTATAACATTTTACTGTAGCCTGATACAATTGTTTTGGCTGTTATATGTATTTTGAATATTTTCTCCCAGTCTTTGGTATAAACTTTTATATTCTTGACAGTATTTTTTAAAAAGCAGATGTCATAAATTCTGATAAAGTTCAGTTTATCAGATATTTATTTTATGGTTTATGCTTTTTGCATCCTAAGAAATCTTTGGCTGCCCCTAAGATTTTCACCTATATTTTTTTCTAGAAGTTTTATAGTTTTTGAATTTCCATAAAAATGTTAGAATCAGGTTAGAAAATTCATACTTTTTAATATTCTTATAATTTGTGTTTTAATTTCAATTTATAATTGTTCATTACTGGTATGTGAAGGTATAATTGATTTTTTATATACTGACTTTGTATTCTGCAATCTTGTTAAATTTATTTATCAATTCTAGCAGCTTTTTGTAGATTTTTTTAAAGATTTTTCTTCCAACACAATCACATTATTTTCCCTTTTTTGTAATACTTTTATATGTTTGGTAGAAGAGTAAAGCTGGCCTCAAAATTATTTGTAAAGCATTACCTCCTCCTCTTTTTCTGAATAAGTTTGTGTAGACTTGATATTATTTCTTCCTTAAATTTGAATAAAATATACTAGTAAACCCATTGATTCAAGGTCGCATGTGTGTTTTAAAGATTTAAAATATTAATTCAGTTTCCTCAATACATTAGTGCTCTTCTACTTGAGTCAGTTTTGATAAACTGTCTTTCAAAGAATTTTTTTTCATTTAAGTTTTCCAACTTATTTGCATGATGTTTTTCAAAATATTTCCTTATTATTCTCTTAATATCTATAAGATCTGTAGTGATATTATTTTTCATTGTAGTCAGTCTACCTAGCACTTCAATAATTTTATTAATTTTCTTCAAAATTAAATGGTTTTATATTTTTTTCTATTGTTTTTCTATTTTTTTTAATTCTATTGCTCTTTATTGTCTTTCTTCTACTTAATTCAGGCTTAATTTTAATTTCCATTTCTTTTCTTATTATATCTTACATTTCCTTTATACTCTGGAACATATTTATAATAATGATTTTAATGTCTTTGTCTGCTAATTATATTATCTCTGTTATTTCCCATTCTGTTTCTATTTACTTAATTTTTTTTCCTGACTATGGGCCATACTTCTTTGTATGTCTAGTAATTGCTTAATGGTTGCTAGACATTTTGAATTGCATATTGTTGAGTGCTGGATTTTATATTGTTTTTAGGCTTGTCTTTTTCTGGTAGAAAGGTATTTGTAGATTGTATTAATATTTTGAGGCTTATTTTAAAATTCTTTTAGAGTAGATGTAAAGTAACCCTTATCTGAAGACAATTTAGCCTCATTTGTAAGGCATCACTCTTCTGAGGTCTCCATTAAATGCCACTGTATTTAATAAGTTCTCTCCTCTTGGCTGAAGGGAATTAGGATGATGTGCAGTTCTATATGAGCTGTGAATATCTCTTATACCACAATTCTCCAGTAAAACTGCTTTCTTTGAGATTTGTTCTTGCTTGGTCTCATGAGTTTTACCCTATGCATGTGTGTATTGATACTCAGCCAAAAACTTAAGGAAACATTTATGCAGATTTCTGGACCTCTTCCTTTGAATAACTCTCTTTTCTTGGGTACTGTGCCCCCCACCCACCCAAATTTTAAATGCTTCAGCTTCCTGGAACTTGGATCTCTTTTTCTTCAGCTTGGAAAGATTGCTACATTCTGTTTGAGTTCTTGCTTTCTGCACCTACAGTGGAAATTACCTCCAAACAAAAAAGCTTTAATGATAGTAAGATTTACATCAACTGTTTCTCTTTTCTCAGTGATCGCATCTTGTGCCACCTGTTGTACGATATCTGAAAATAGCTGTTCCTTATATTTTGTCCACCTTTTTTATTGTTTACAGAAAAAGGATAAGTCCAGACCCTATTTATTCCTCATGGCTAGTAACTTAAGTTTCTTCCCTTCACCTTTGACATCTGCCATCCATTCTTCACTGTTGCCAGACTGATTTTCTTAACACAAATTTGATCAAATTAGCCACAAACTGCATGGCCTAGTCTCATCCTGGTCTTCCTCTCCAGCATCATTTTTCACCATTTCTCAATTTCTGCTTTATGCTTCAGAGTTACTAAATAATTTCCAATGTTCTTTAAGTATGCCATGGTCTTTCTCACATATGAACCATTACAAATATTCTTCTCTTGACTTATAATATTTACCCTTCATCCCACATACCCACTACCTCTAGCTAATATATACTTATCCTTCATAACTAACTTACCTTTCTTTCTCAGAGAGGTCTCCCAAAAAACTTAGAGTTGGTTTGCACCATCCTGACACTCTCATAATGTCTTGTATTTATTTGCCTTATAATAACCCTTATCATTGCATTACTAAATCTCTAATGCCTTGTACAGCAGCTGTGAGAGCAGATATCAACAAATATTTGATGAATAAATTGATTAAAACATAAGATAATTAACCAAAGAACAGATAATGAGAGGTAGAAGGAGAGAGAAAAAACATACAAACAAGCACACAAATAAACTCTAATGTTAAAAAAAAAAAGAATCCTAAGGACAACACTTTTCTATTTTGTTGACTCTGCAGGTCAAATTTTCCAGATGTCATTTAGTTCCTGACTTTGTTTTGCCTTTGTCAACAGAAGCACTAAGATGAGAATGGCACATTTGATACTTTTCTTTTTTTGCAAACCAAGAAGACTCAGAATAAATGCTTTTCTATGATGCAGATTTTAGATGCAATCATGATGAACAAAGTTTCACAATAATTGAGTGCAGTATCTTATGATTCTATTACTCTGTTTTGAGTAATTCCATGGACGAGAGAGATCCATTATGCCTTAACCTGTTCTTTGTCACTAATGTTGTTTTAGTGTCAAGGTAATAGAGTGTTCACAGACCTGATATGATATTCATCATCCTAATCAAGTCATGTGAACAAACAAAATTAGGTTGTGGCAATCAAAGACCTGGGAAAGAATGTATAGAAGAATTGAGAGATTATATGTTTCATAGAAGAAAACAATGCAGAGGTTGTAACATTTTAATTAAAAGGTTGTAGATCCATTGACTAAAATGTAGAAATGCTCTGTTTACTTGTCATTCAGCCTTTACCATTTAACACTTTATCAAAAAAATAAAATGAAATAACAGAAAACTTTTCCCCTTAAAGTGATGTGCTGTAGTGCTATATTTAGAATGCCTAACAAAAGGAGCTATTTCCAAACAAAAGCTTAGATTCCTCATAAAACCTTCTTTCAATGGCAAGGAAGTTATTTATTCTCCAAAGATTCAGTGACATCAGAAAATATGAGAAAGAGCTAAAAGTGTTTTTAGACACCATTTGGTCCAATCTCTTATTTTAGATTTAAAAAGTGGTTTTTCAACAGCATCCATTGCCTCTTTAATTATTATTTCTCCCTGTGCTACTTGACCTCATTTGACCTCTGGCTCATTCATGCTTTTCTTCCTTCCTCATTCCATCAGCTAGTGTCTCATTCATCCCCATCTATAGCCTTGGCTCCCACAATAGGCATTTCACATAGGTCTAACTAGCAAACTAGGTCACTCTACACTCCTGACCTGTCTTGTCCACCATTCCAACCCCCCAGCTCAGAGTCAGCCTTGTGTCCTGCAAGTCATCTTGGACATTTTTCTGGCAATCATTTCCTTTCCAACTAACATCCTCACTCCAGTCCTTTCACTGAATCACAGCAGCAAGTCATCCAACTCTGAGGACTCTGAACTTCAGAGCCATGCTATCTGACCTCAGAGGGCTCTCATTTTTACTCATTGGTTCTTGAATTTATTTTATATTGATGTTCCATTGCACTCCTCTCTCACAGAATCTTCAAACCATGGGATTTTGTAAATATCTAGAACTCTTGCATCTAGAAAATTCAACGCCTTTATTTTATAAATGAGAAAATGAAAGAAAGCTCAAGATAGGAAGTCACACAGTTAATGATAAAAGTCTGACAATAATCCAGGAAAAGAAAACTTTAACTCCGTATTCCTCTTAGTTTACCTGTACCTTGACCCATCAAGTCATGAATTATCATCAACAACTATTCCACTAACAAAAAACACATCCAATAAAAATCTCCCTAATTCTCCAATATCTAACCCAACATGATGGAGTGAAAAGAATATGGGCTTTGGTGCCAGAAAGTCCAGAATCCAATCTCAGCTCTGTCCTGTCCTATCCATGTGACCATGGGGAAGTTACTAATCCTATTTTGGCCTAAATGTCTTTACCTATTGAATGAAAACAATAGATTGAAAATCTACTCTGTATTGCAGGGATCCCGAACCTTTCTGCACCAGGGACCATTTCTCCTATGAGAATCTAATGCCTGATAACCTGCAATGGAGCTGAGGTGGTGATGCTAGCACTGGGGGATGGCTGCAAATACCAATAAAGTTTCGCTTACTTGCTCACTTCTCCTCTCCTATTCTGTAGCCCAGTTACTAATAAGCCACAGACCAGTACTGGTCGATGGCCCAGGAGCTGGAGATCCCTGCTGTAGGGTTTTTGTGATGATTAGGGTCCCTGTGTGTAAAATAACAAGTATAATAGCTGGTAGGTAAATGGCAAATTGGCAATTCTTTCTCTTTCTCTTTCAGCATACTAGTTTCTCTGCCTCCTTATCTTGTTTTTACCTTTACCTATTCCCTCCTCCCTTAAGAGAAGTAGCTTTCATCCTCCTTTTCAAAATGAATCCCTTTTCCTCAGATTATGAATACATTTTATTTTCCTTTCTCAGGACTCTGAGCCATCTGGGCACTATTCTTCAGTGCCTAGTACTCCTTCTTCTCTGTGGACTCCATTCCACCTGGCTTCTCACCTGCTCAGGACTCCCCTGGCCTTGAAAACACCTACAGAAGGTTTCAGCAGAGGGATTCCAATTTGGGAGCAGGAAAAAAGTAAGCAAAAGATCTTGAGCATGATGGATATTTGACAACACCACACAGGAATTTTGATATGCTTTCTTCCACATTAGGGAAATATCACCTTTTCGAATGGTAAGGTTCTAGCTCTTCTATCTCATTAACCACTAATTTCTGGGGAAAAAAGGGGTAAATGGATAATTTTGCTTTTGTCATTTTATCATTACTCATTCACTCTTCAACACCTAGATGGTTTGTTAAAACATAGATTTCTGTGTCTCTACCCTAAACTTCTGATTAAGTCTATATTAGGGCTGAGAATTTTACTTTTAACAAGTTTTCAGGGGACACTGATGTCTTCTCTAGAAACACTGCAAGAACCACTGCTCCATAGCCTAGTTGTTGATATCCAAAGAATGTCCAAACCTGTAGAATATTTTTATAAGAATTTATTAGAGTTCACTTGAGCCAAAAAAGAGGATACTCCTAGAAGCAAGATCTCAACAGAGAGAAAAATGTTTCTCAGAATGACAGTGCAGTTTCTTTTGTTCATTTGGAGTTAAGGTGAGACCATAGGAAGATTACATAAAGGTGGAAAAAGCAAGTGGGTTGGATTACAGGATAGTTAACAAGATTATCTGCTCTCTTGAGGGTGGTTGTACTTCTAGGGGTTCTGAAAAAGGCATTTCAAAGAGGTGTTAATCTGGATGCACAGGAACAATGGACAGGGCTTGTTTAAGGCAAAGATAAACCTTTTATTAAAGAAGTTATATGCCTGGGTTACCCACCACAACCTGTCTCCATTTATAATCAGATCATCCTGCAAGGTTATTTTTAGTTAGATTTCTAATGGCACCCTTTTTGCATACACAATGTGGTCTGTGGGCCAACTGCATCACATACACCAAGGAGTTATCACAGATACAGAATCCAGGCTCCACTCCAGAACTACTGATCCAGAATCTGCATTTAAATGAGATCAATGTGACCCATATTCACATTAAAGTTTAAGATACACTACTTCAAATCAATGGTTCTTTATCCTGAATAAATATTAAGATTCTTGGGAAATCTTTTTTTTTAATACTAATTTCTGGACCACCACTCCTGAGATTCTGATTCAATTGGAATGGGGTAGTGCCCCAGGAATGTTTTTAAATGCCCAGGAATCCTGTTAAAGTGAAGATTTGAATCAAGTAGGTCTAAGGAGGGGTTAAGGTTCTGCATTTCTATGAAGCTCCCAGGGAACCTTGCTCTTGGAGTCTGGGGATCACAGGTTAAGTAGAAATCCATTCCAGAAAGGTCCATTAATATTCTTCTACTCCCCAAATTTGATCATTTTTTTTCAACCCTCTTCTATCTTCATATCTGTAGCTGTTATTCTTTCTTCCTGCTTTAAAACATTGGTTCTCGGCCTTGACTGCAAATCATCATCACCTGGAAAGCTTTAACAACTACTGATTTGGGGGTTCTACCCCCAGAAGTTCTGACATAACAGTATGAGGTATGGCCTGGGAATTGAAATGTCTATATCTCCCCCAGATAATCCATAAGATCAAAGTTTAAGAAGCACTGGTTCAAAACCATTACTTGCCATAGTCTTGAGATACAGTGTTATTCAATATTTCCTCCTACCTCTCGATCACTTCTCAGTATCTGTCACTTGCTACTTTTTCTTACTTCAATCGTTTTATCCCTCACCACCACAAACATGACTCTGAATATGAAAATCTGATATCAACTAAGCTCCCCAAATATGCTGCTGTTGACTTTCACATTTGAGTTAAAAGTCCATTTATTCTCATAGTCACTCAGGCTTAAAACTGGACATTGGAAAAGTCTAGACACTTAGAGCCTGATTCTTCTTTCTGCTACTTCTACCCTCTCCAGTGGGGCCAGGCTGTTCTCTCTCCTCTCCTTGGATGTCTCTCCTACATGGCTTTTCATCTCCATTTCAATTCACAGATGCTTCCAGACTTCACAGACTTTCACGTCTACTACAATAGCCTCCAAAATGTCTCTGCTTTTCACCTATTTCTGCTGACTCAGTTTACACACCTTAACCAGGGAGCCAATTCCTTACTCCACTCCCATGGCATCTATTAACATCCACTGAAGTAATATCCTCAGGTAGCCCTCCATGAGAATGTTGCAGTGAATTATTTTACAAAAATAATATCTTCTTACATAGATGCCAAGCCCACCTCATCTGGTCCATTTCTTTTCTTCATAACTCTTACCTCCTTCTAATTTTTATATTATAGGTTGGTTTATATGTTTATTATTAAGAATCTGTCTCTCACCCTTAGAGTATAAACTACAAGAGGGCAGATGATTTTGTTTCTTTTGTTCTCTGATTTGTCTCAAGAGTCTAGAACATGCCTGGCACTCAATATTAATTTTTGGAATAAATTAATTAATTTTAATTATAGTCAGCAATGTAGATATCAGTTAATTATTCATAAAGTAGATAAGTCCTGCTACCACAGTTAGGATCTTCTCGGCAGTATTTCCTCAAGCTCTTTTCCTCCATGGGGATAACTCTGGGATTCAGGAGACAGAAGGTGAAAAGAAGGTGGGAAGAAGAGATGAGAGAGGAGGGAAGGCGGGGAGGAGACTGAGAACCGTCATCAGAGGAGACTGTCTCTGTATTGATTTTTGTAGGCCTTCCTTTGGATTGGTCCCTATCAAGTGAGTTTATAGGAGGTGGAAATCCCCTGTCCAGTCACTGTTCAATGCTGATGCAAACTGTAGAGAGTTACAAGGGACAAGAGCTAACCTACTAGCTGGGGAGGGCTCAACAGGCAAGAGTGACTTTTTAGGGCCTCCCAGCACCAAGGACGCGACAAGCAATCTTTCTTCTCTGAGATTAACCTGGCGGAGAGCCACAGTAAACACCCAATCTCCCTTACAGGGAGGAAAGATTAAATATCTGATTAAAATTTTTGGCTGCTAATTTATTGAACTTGGATGGATGAACAGTTTAGAAGTCACATGACTTTCCCTGTGTGTCGGCTGTTGTTTTTCCACAGAGAGAGGTCACAGGCTCTGAGAGGGCCTGTGGGGGCTGGTAGGCCGAGGGGCTCTCTCTTGGACCATCTTTGAAAACTTGGAAGCCAATTCTGTCTCAGTCTTGGAATGTCCACATCGACTGTGGCAGTTTCTGTTTCAACTTCTTACTCTGTTCTTGTTGCTTTGTAGATTTGGTTCATTTCAGACCTCCCCCGCTTATTGTTCTGAGTCGCCCAATAAAATGATGTCATGGGCAGCTTAAAAGTATACAGGAAGTGTTCAAAGCTGAATGACTTCAGTACACTTTATTCTGTGCTGCTGGCTCTCTATGGAAACCGCACTCCGCAGGCCTGGGGAGGCAGCCACAGGATTAGAGCCTCTCTCCTTTCCTCCCGCCATTCCATTCTCTCCCCCAGCCCACGCGGCCAGTCCACCCGCCCCTCTCCTCCATCCCAGGGCCTTGGATAGAGGCCAGCACCAGAGGAGGGAAGGGAAGCTAACAGAAAGGAAAGCCAGAGAAATAGAGGTCAAAGGGAGTTTCCTCAGAAAAGCAGGGACACGGAACTCTCACGAGAACCAAAGGTCACCTTTACTGACCTTTGGGTGATAGAGTCAGTCAGTCTGTCAGAGTTGCCAGTCATGGCAATGTCCCCAGAAAGGGCAAAGTGACAGAAACCACAAAGGACTTGCCTCAACTTGCAAACTTCGGTGAGAGTGTTGCATTGAGAATGCTTCCCAGTTATTTTGAATAAAGCTAAACATGAGTCAGTTTGTGTAACTGGATAATAATAACAAATATACATACAGGGCTTTATAGTTTACACAGCAGGTTATATATATTACTATATGAGTTCATCACAAATATCTTGTGAGGTATTAGCTCCATTTTACCAACAGGTGTCAAAAACAGAGAACTTTTTTACTTGCCTGAAGTTACCCAACTGTCAAGGGTAGAACCAGAAATCAAGTTCAAATCTGACATACCTTCCAACATTCCACCCTGTGATCAAATTAAGGTCCAACTTTCCTTTCCTCATTCCTATTCTTTATAGAAGTGACCCAAACTAGTCTTTGTTCAGCTATGTAGTTAGTAGTATTGCTCCATCTTATAGAATTACTAGAACTTTCCTTTGCTCCCCATAAACCATGGGTTCCCAACCCCTGGGCTATAGACCAATACCAGTCAGGCCTCACAACAGGAGGTGAGCAGTGAGCACAAGCAAAGCTTCATCTGTATTTGCAGCTGCCCCCCAGCACTATCATCACTGCTTCAACTCCACCTGAGATAAGACATTAAATTCTCTTAGGTGCACCGGTCCCTGGTACCAAAAAAGGTTGAGGACTGTTGCCATAAATGACAGAGTTTGTGCCTGGCACTGGTATTTGGGCCTGCTTAATCCTCCAAGGTTTTGGAGATAACTCATTTCACATGCCCACAGACTGGCTCTTGCAATTGATACAGGTATAGCTTCATCATTATTACATAACTGGGGACACTTCAGCTCAGTGGTACTGGTGTTAAGGTAAGAAAATGTACCTAAAACCAGGCATATGACTTCTTAAATGAATTTTCCACAAACATATAAGACAGGAAGTCTTAATCTGAGGTCCATACACAGAATTTAGGGGGTCCATTAAGATAGGATGGGGGAAATTTTCATCTTTACTTTCATTACCTTTAATTAAACTTTAGCATTTCTTTCAATTATCAGTGTAGGCAGCATGCTACACTACTATTACAGTATCTGTGATTTTTGTCACCAATAAAAACCACAAGATTTTCAAATCACATTGTGGTTGTAGCAGATATTTTAAAATACAATTTATGACCATCACTACTTGGAATTATGGTAATTATTAGGCCCACTGCTAAGTCTTGTTATTTTTTGCTTTATTAAGAAAGCACATATCTTCTATATTACAATGTTATTTTTTAAATATTTTGATTTTATAGGCCCCTACATAGAAGAAATCCACCCCTCTTTAAGATCTTTTCTCCACATAGTCCTAATTATTTTTTGAAGTCCCTGAAGCTATTTCAGACTATATTTCTTTTGTAATGCTAAGCACATTATTTTATGCATTTAAAAACATTATTCTGAAAAGTAATCCATAAATTTCACCAGATTTCCAAAGGGGGCCATGTACCAATAAAAGTTAAAAGCCCAGATGTCATTTCGCTGGAGTCGGAGTCCTAAGGGTGTATGGAAGGTTTGGTAACTTGACCTGGGCCTTCCCACTACTTGCTGGGACTTTACTCTTAACAGGCAGAGTATGAAGGACAAGAAGCCAAGGCCATGTCCAGTGAGAAACTGAGGAGGCCTGGAAAGTTATGCTCACTATACATCTCTCAAGGCTGCTATCAAGGCTGATTCACACCTTCATACTTACCTTAGGAACCATATGTTCCACTGTGCATGCACTAGTGTTCCCTTTCACTAATCCTCACACCAGAACTCCCCAGGGCTGCTTTGTAGGTACACATTCATACTACTCACCTCCAAGACTTTGCCTCTGGCTATCTGGTTAACTTTAAAGAAAGCATGGTCAGGATGAGCTGCTCTATGTACAATTATCAAGCCTGATTTCATAGTACATTTAAGTGGCAACTATGCACAGATGCTATACAACATGACAGCCAACTTGAGCATCTCTCTGTTGTCCTCCATTTGGGAAATAGTCAAGCCAGGGTCAGAAGGGATCTGTGTTGTTGGCACTAGGAGGTGTGCATGGCCATTGGAGATTTTTGCCCAGTTTATCTGGCTAAGGTGATGTGAGCCCACAGGACATATTCACTATATGCCAGACCTGCTATTCTAAATTTTCATAGCTATATACCTTGAGTAATTCCAGGTCTCTGCTATCTAGACAGATATAGTAACATTCAAGGCTAACTCTCATGGGCTTATGGCCCCCACTCACACAGAAGGAATCCAATCCCTTTTCAAGATCTTTTTCTCCACCCAGCCCTAATAATTTCTTGAAATCTCTAGAGATTTTTCAGACATTCTTGGGAATCAGTCTAGAGTGAATCTTGACTGCCACCCCTGCAGCCTGACATGGGGATCCAGGCCTCTCTCTACTTCTGACTTTGCTGCCCTATGCAACATGTCCATGGTCACTGCACACGCCTGTTGACCTCTGCCTCCCTTGACTGAGGATCAGCTCTTTAAGTACTGGTGTCAATCTTCCAGGCACTTGGCTACTCAGCGGTTAGCTAAAAAATAAAAAGAGTACTCTTCCACCTACATGGCAAGTTCCCACTGTGAGAGGGCTCCAGGAAAGGGCAACCTTGGGTTCAGAGATGCTGGAAAGCTGGTTCATGGAACAATATCTTCTTTTATACAGATAGCCCTTACCACCCCAGGATGTGCAGAGCCCTCCAGAGAGGCAAGATAGGGATCAGTTCAAGAAAAATTAAGCTAGCCATTCTCAGAACTGTACCTTTTCTTCAACTGTAGCTTAATCAACCTTATTACTGAATCAGATTCACCATACCTGACACCCCTTTCCTTATGCTGAATCCTTTCTTAGAAAAGTTTGAGGACACTTTCTTGTAATTTGAATTCTGCTTCCCTGCTCTGCCCTCCTCATTTTGTTCTAAAAACAAAACAAAACAAAACAAAAAACAAAACTCTGCAAACATCAGAACCACTTGCAAGGGCTCACTTTAACTTCTATTACTGGAAGCTTCCTCAATGCCCGGAAAAATCCAAAATACAGTTGATGAGGGTAGCGGGGAAAGGATTATCCTCACTCCACATTCTAGATCTGTCTGACTTGGTGGAATTGATCTCCTTCTTCAGACACTCTTGAGGAGACCCAGTTGTGTAAGGCAGTAAGAAGCTCTTCTGTGTTAGCTTTCTGGACTTCCAGTGCCACCTTGGCATTATGGTGAGGTGCAAAGGACTCAGACTTTAGGTTTAGAGTAAGCTCTGCTTCAGCAGTAGCTTTGACACTTACTAACTGTGAGATGAGTAAGATCTCTCTGAGCTTACTTTTTTATATGGTGATGGGAAATAGTCATACATTTAGAGTTGTTTTGAGGGTTAAATGGAATATCTAATATACAGCACACAGTACCATGCTGTGCACATAGTTGGCAATTGATACATCTTTATTCTTATTTTGGATATTACTTTTTAAACTTAAGCTTAAACTTAAACTTAAGGTGCACCAGTTGGATGTAAGAAGCATTGATGGGAAGTTTCTGGAATTGCGTATCAAGCTTGTTGATTAGAAAATTATTTCTTTGCTATTCGTTAAGTCCTAAAATAAGGAATATAAGCAGTATAAAATTGTTTATGTTAAGAAGCAACAACAGATATATCACTGACTAATCTGCAAAGTAAAATCAAAATTATACTATTTAATAATACTATATAGTAAAAAGAACAAGGAAAAGAAACAAGAAAGATATTTTACATTATTCATGCACCTGTAAGTGCCAAGCAATATGCCAACATTTTTGCTCTGTTCTCTAATGGTCATATTATAGTGAGGACACCGAGGTTCCTTAGAGCTCTAGAAAATAATAAATGTCATTATGTTTTATTTCACCTTCCTGCATGTGTCTAAGACTCAGCCATAAAAATCTACTTCCTACATAAATTCAATCCCGTGCCCCATGGCACCATGCCTTATTGGCTTAATTCCAGATGTGACATATCCTGGCTTACTTGGAGAGATGAGTGTAGGCTGCTCTTCCTTGGGTTCCCACTGAGACCAACAGAATTCCCAAACCTGTGTCTTAGGAGAGAAACAGCATTGCTGTACACCTAAGGTATCCAGAGATCGGTTTTATTGCCACTTTTCTTTTCTTCCAGTAATTTCAATGGCATCTTTCATTGTGACTTGCTTTGATTGGGAACCCCTGGAAATTCTGACCAATATTGTGCTTAAATCTAGTGAAACTCCAGTTTTAATAGAGTTATAGGGAGAAAGGGTGGGCAAGAAGACTAATGGGAAGGGAATCTCCTTTTTGTGGCTCTACATGATTTGATTCTGTGACCTTAAAAGTCTGAAAAAGAAAATCAGGTCGATTCATAAACAATCAGGGACTAAAATACTTCTGGTTTCCTTTTATTGTACTTCTGGGAACTAGTTGATTATGTTCAGAGCTTTGAGTGCTTAGAAGAATTTTTTTTTTAAGTTGATTCAGGAACCATAGCAACTTTTCTGGGCTGTTCATTTTGACATTTTTGTCTAATTTTTGTCACCCTATCATCAAGAAATAGAAGACATTCATCTAGAAAAAGGAAGCCAATCAGTGACTAAGACCGTCAGGTCAAACACCAAAAACAAACACAAAGTGCTGAATTCCTATACATCACCACTGGGCCTAATTCCAGAACAGCACATAAGTGTAGAGAGGCAGAGGGAGGCTGGAGATTCAGCTCTGTTGCAGGGTTTATTGAATTTCAAGTATCTGAGGGATCACAATATGGAGATATTAAATAAAGGCTGTGTAACCCTTGAAATAAATAAAGGATCCAAGAGCTGATATATTCAAAAATACTTTACACTTCTATAGCACTCATAGTGTTCAAAGCATCTTCATAATCATTATATATTTTGATCGATTCCTCATCATGATTCAAATTGGATTAGCCCAATCTCTCATAATTTTGTGGCTGGAAAACTACTAGCACTGATGTTCTTTTGAGAAAAAAAAAAGTTGGTAGTCTAAAAATGATTAGGGAAAGACTTAGGACCAGCCCTCTCACAAAAGATAAACTTTCTTACTACATGCTGCAGGTTGAGAAAAAATGCTCTCTACCATCAATTTTTTAAAAACGTGCACAAACGTATTGGAGAGTAATGGTTCTTATACATTTATTTTTACTCTCATGCTTTATACAAGTCAAAACCTGAAGATATCCACAAAATCTATTAAAAATACTTTTCTCCTTTTCTGTGTTCTGTGAAATTTGAGAACCCAATTTAAAGCTAGTAGGTAAGATAATGAGACTAACACAGCCCCACATGCTTATAATTTTATTTCATCTGTCAAGAAACTCAAAACTAAATTCCATACTCTGAATTAATTAATGTTTGCCACTTATAGACTTACTAACTCTTTCTCTGATTTAGAAAAAAAGTTTTACGCTTTTTTTGGGGGTATTTTATTTTATAATGTGTATACAGTCGCAACATATTTAAGTTTTTTTTTGGACATTGATGTGGTATAAATCTTAAATAAATAGTGATAAGAGAGTAAAACGAAGGTCTCCAAAACTAGTATTATTTTATTTATATTTAGATTTATAAGCAAAAAAAAGAGAGAGAGAGACAGAAAGAGAGAGAGTTTTCTAGCAACTCACAGCATGCTTGTGGTTCACTTTTCTCATCCACAAGATGCTCTAAGGTGGAACAGGTCTCTCCTGGGAGGCAGAAGGCCAGGAATCTAGCCTTCTTGTGCTTGCAATTTTAGGTGATATATTTAACCTCTGGACAGTGTCCATGAAACGAGGAATAAAAACACCTTAGTATTTGAAAACAAGGAATTAGATCAATTTGCTTATAGTTCTTTTCTTTCTTAAGATCTATGGCCCTTTCATTAAAGCATTTAACTCTAAAACAATTGTATAGATGAACCCAAACTCAAACCACAAAAATATGTCTAAAAATATTTTTAACAGTCAAACCTCCACATGAATTTTTGCACTGATACTTGGGAGAGAATTGAAGTAAATCACAGTCTTCTGTCTGGCTCCCATAAACTGTTGCTCATTCTAATAAAGTAACCCAAGCACTCTCTATATGGATGAGGCACAGAAGATGAAAGCTTGCTGTCTTCAGACTGACAGAAAGAAAGAAAGAAAGAAAGAAAGAAAGAAAGAAAGAAAGAAAGAAAGAAAGAAAGAAAGAAAGAAAGAAAGAAAGAAAGGAGGGAAGGAGGGAAAAATGGAAGGAGGGAAGGAAGGAAAGAAGGAAGGAAGGAAGGAAGGAAGGAAGGAAGGAAGGAAGGAAGGAAGGAAGGAAGGAAGAAAGGAAGGAAGGAAGGAAGAAAGAAAAAAAAGGAAAAAAAGACTGGTCATTGATCTTAGAAAAATTTCTAATTCTAAGCAGACATTTTAAAACTCATTCTTTACTTTTATGTTTCCTAGGTTGCCATAAACTGAAACCCATAGAAATACTTTATTTTAATGTCTTGAATGGAAATGCTAAGTTATCTCAGATTCCTAACCAGGCTGCTAGTTTTTTGAGATAAGCATCTGTTCCTTCCTCCTTCTTCTTAAACTCCATGATCCTCAAGTCAGTGCCTTGCCTGCAACAGGGACATTAAAAAAAAAGAAGAAAAAAAAGATTGAATTGAATTGATCTGACTCCTTCATTATTCAGCTATTGCTAAATGTTTCTTAGCTCTAGTTGGGAGCCAAAGAGTTTATTAACAACTAAAAATAATACTAAAAGTAGCAAGTCTTAGCCCAGAAGAGATTATGTCTATCTCAAATTAAGAACAGATGAGAAATATTAAAATGGCCATTAATGTACTGTAGAATGTTCCAGTTCTTTGTTTCCTTCCTAAGTCAGAAATCCTATGTGAAGTTCATCTGCAACTTCAAATTTGCATAAGGAAGGTTTCCATTGCAAAGCATCAGTCATTTTGCAAATTCAAAATATCCAGGTAAATTTTTCATTTTTACTTGTATTTGTAAATATTTTTTCCAAAATCACTTCTAATAAAGCTAATTCTAAATAAAACCTTGACTTGGGAATTTATGATGCACTTCTGAAGAAGAAGGTATACAAAAATACAGAAAAGTGTACTTCTCCATGGAAATAAGAGAAGTGATGCATATAGAACATATACAGCTTATTCAGTATCTTCAGAGTGACCATAAGGAAGTTTATTTAATTCAGTACTTAAGAAACTTCATATTGACTGTAGGACTCTAGTAGCTGCTTTTTTATCTAATACATTTTCAATAAAAGGATGCCTGCCAATCTGTCATAACACCTCCCTAAATTTTGATAGAGGCTCCATTACCATTTTGATGCCTCGAAAGAAAGCCGTTTTGCTTTTTACAGACTCCACTCTCACTGTGAGAAAGCTACAAGCTCTACATATAAAACACGAGAGCTCCCTCTACAGAGGTTACCAGCAAAAGTGCCTTCCAGCTGCTTGCCCCATGCTGGGACCCAGATATAAACCAACAAACAAAACAAAAATAAAACAAAAGGAAGCTCTGTTTTGTTTGTTTTGTTTTGTTTTTCATGAGTGCATAAATAGGATGGGAATGAGAAGATAGAACTCACTGCTTTTGCCAAGCATAGGAAAAGAGTGATGACAGAGAAGTTATTGTGTAAGATAATGGTGTGTATATAAGCAGATTATTGCTTGTATTCTTTATAAAGTTCTCCTGTAATACCAATGACCAATTTAGTTCATTTCAAGCTATTCATATCTTTGGTTTTCTTTCTTTTTATGATTATTATATTATAATTGTTATTGTTATTATTTTAGGTCGGAAAAGAACATGAGAAGAAGGAGGGAGACAATTACAAAACGATAGGGCAGCAAACCGGATTTTGCAGCACTACTGCAGGGGCACATCCTGCCACATTCCTCTGGGCATGATGGACTGGCCAGATGAAGAGCTTCAAGGCCATCAAAGGAAGGAGAAATGAGGAGTTGCCTGAATCTGTGTTGACTGGTGCATCGCACAGAGCAAGGATGAAACGTAAAACTCAAAGGGAAAGGGCAAAGCAGATGAGGAATTATATTCCTGAAGAAACCGTGCAGCTTGAGAACTGTGAAATGTCATTGGCAGGTAGCCCATTACCTTTAAGAAAATGTAAAGTATGTGTACTGCAGACAAAGGGGACCCACTGTAAACATAGCTCAATAACTCTTTCAAACGAGAGAAAGGGTTCATATTTACCTTTCAGAGACGTTGGGTCACCCTGCTTTACACTAAAAGAAGGAAATGTCTCTAACACTTTAAAATCTTGAGTGCATACCACATACCACAAAACTCCAATATGGCTGATAATGGGCACAGCAGTCACTGAAAAATAACTAACTCAGCAGAAGCATTTGTGTGGGTAATATGTTCTGATGACTTTGAAAGGTAAATTTATGCCCTTTTTCCAGAACTCAGAGTGTATGCCTCTGTTTAAAACATAACTATACTACTAGAATCAAACTCTTTTTTAAATCTTTAAATTAAAAATGAAGAGTGGGTGGGAGCTTTCTTTGCAGGCCACATAACCTCCTCATCTATATAGAGACAATCTGGAGTGTTAACAATGTTTAAAGATTTTAATCAGATTTTCCTAGAAAAATAATAGTTGGACATGGACTAAGATTCTAGAATATATTTGAGATAGTATAATCTTGTATAGTACGCTTTATTGGGAGAGAGAAAGGAAAGAGGGAGAAAGAAAATTAACTGAGGATTAAAAAGTGAATGGATGACTGGTGGATAGATAAATAAAATCTCCTATACTCATACAATTGAATGCTATTTGGCAATCTCAAAAGGAATAAAATACTAATACACACTATAATATGGATGGACTTCAAAAAATATTATACTGAGAGAACATGACACACAAAAAATACATATTACACAATTACATTTGTAGAAAGCGTCCTGCAAGAGTAAACCTATAGAATCAGAAGTAAAATAGTGTTTGAGGGATGCTGGGACTGGGAATGAAGATTAACTCTAAATGGGAATGAGGGCTCTTATTGAAAGAATAAGAATGTTTTAAAATTAGATGATGGTGATGATTACACAGCTGGATAAATTTACTAAAAATCATTGAATTCTATATTTTAAATGGTGAATTTTATGGTACATAAATTATACCTCAATAAAGTTATTTTTTAAGTGAATGAATGATTTGGTAGAAGCAACCACCAATTTGATTTTATATAAAATTTTTTAAAAAATAGATTTAAAAAAATAAAAAATTTATGACTGTTTCTTTAAACTCCCTTGATAGGTCAGTACCTAATCCAACTAATAACACTTTTTTCTTAACTAAAGCATTTCACATGGTCCACACATGTTGGAGTTATTTGTGTGTGTGTGTGTGTGTGTGTGTGTGTGTGTATCTCTGCCTAGACTGTGAAATCTCAGAAGAGAGGACCTTGTTTTCTATCATTCTCAGAGTCATGCACTGCAGCTTTCACAGAGTAGACGTTTAATAAATATTTTCTGATTCAAAAACATGATATTTAGGAAAAGAAGAGAAGCCTAAATGGGACAAGAGAAAAGATGAAGCATCCAAAGAAGTTAGCTATTAGACAAATAGATGTGTTTTCTCTAGAAAACCAACTTCCAAATAAAGGCCCATGCAAAAGAACCTTTTAGGAGAGAATCTATACATTTACCTATGTCAGCAGCAGTGCCTAGGAACAGAGGTTCACGTATAGAAATAACCAAGTAAATATCTGTCATATTTAAATTTAAAAAGGAAAGAAAGGAAGAAATGAGGAGGAAATAACAACCCTTGAAAATAGAAAAGGTTGAAAAATAGCATCACCTCAATTTTACAGTTGGTTAATTTGCATAGGGAGCTGGGGAAACTAAGAGATGATAAACTATTATCATGTTTTTCAAAGAATTATTATGAAGAAACAGCAAATAATTATTTTCATTCTCCAAGGAGCAGAGAAACAAAGAAAATACACTTAAATTGAAAAAAAAGAAAAGAAAAAAGGACTTCAGTTAGCCATAAAGCAAGCTTGTCAATAAGGATAATTTAACGGGTTCTTAAGTGCCAATGTGCCATTTATCCCTGCAGATCTCTGAGAAGGCAATTATTATTTTCAGTTGTAGTAAATACAGACCTGTCCAAGGCAAGAAGTCAGTTGAAGCGGGAACCACTTCTGCTCTTTTTCTGATGTCTGATTTTATTTAATTTTCTATTGCTTATCTCCTAAATGTGCTTGTAATAACCTGCCCTCTTGCTAGCACCTTCTTGTAAATGAGATGCCTATCTGGGTTTATCCCAGCTAAATAAACTGAATTCAATAAAACCCTAGGTTATCCTCCAGGAGAGTTATTACTCCACTAACATGCTACTGTTGCTACTGTTACCTAATGCTTTAACTTCTCCTTTAGGCTTGAATTATGCTACGTTGTTGTATATCTAAGATAAAAGGCTGTCTGGAGTCTGTTCAATGTTATCACGTAACACACAGTGACTTTTTTATTGAAGGCACTCCATGAGTACCTCTGCACGGATGCAGGTTTTATTGAAACTAATTCAGACTATGTGTGAGTGTATGTGTACTTACATATGTGTACACACTCATAGATACACATATATTTAATAATATATATGTATTTTTTAAAGATAAATGTTGAACTGAAAACAAAGTTATGATGTTACTCTCTGCAATTAGCTGATAATCTGCCTTAATCTGTCAGACCGTATGCCCTGTGTTGCATTAATCTATCTTAAAGCTTAAAGTGGGGAGACTGGTCTCTTAAGTATACACCAGCACTGTGGGAGCTTACTGTCCATTTATGCTTGCCAACCCAGACTTTGCCCAATTTCTGCCACTTCATATCCTTGAAAATGCAGCAGTTTCCTACCATAAGTCTAAGACTGCTAGGACTTCACAAAGTTAAAAACAGTGTGTTCTGATACAGTGTTGATGTTTCAAAAAGCCTAATGGAAATTGTACATTTTCTACAAAGACTGCAATGAGCAAACAGTCTGCCTTCTTTGGTTTTGAATTTTATGAATTCCTTGAATAATCCTGACTATTTCATACTTACAAGAAGCTCTGGTTGATATAATACATGATATCGATGAACCAATTATTGGAAGAAATTAAAACTGTAGTTTGATAGGAGAAAAATCTTTCAAAACATGGAACTCAAAAGTGAATAAAAATTCCCTGGTGATAAAAATGTTTACTACCCCTACCATGAATATAGCAGAAGAGAACGGAAGAATGCTGGTGGTTGCTTCTACCAAATCATCCATTCACTTAATTTAATTTATTAAATTTATACATGCCCAGACATCTTGTGAAATGAAGTCATATTAAAAAAAAAGTAAAAATACATGCTATACTTCTTCCGCTTCCTGCCCCATGATTCAGTGCCCAAATTTGGTAGGAACTTGGAAAATTCTACAACTATTTATTTACTACAGAGACCCAGATTCCTGAGGCATCCAGAGAAATATCTCATATCTCTTTTGCCTGTTTATCTTCTTACATTCATTCAGAGAACACAACTTCCAGAGAAAAATTGTGCAATAAGTAGGTTGAAGATTAATATTCACATTTTTGTGCTTCCAACCAGGGGCAAAGAAAGGGAAAAAAATCTCTAGCTTTTTACTGTGTGGAAACTATAAGTTTTAGTGTACTCCATCAGTTCTAAATATGAGAAAACAAATAATGAGTAGGTAAAGATGCCACCTCAATAAACCAATATTGTCATAGGAGAATGATAGCTAGAAACTGGAAAGTGGACCAGTAGCCCTCTGAAAAATTGTCCTCTGAGCTCTAGATAAGGGAATGTGTAAATAAAGGAATGTAACCATCACATGATACAAAGAAGTTGAAAACAGGAAAATGTACACATTTTCCGTGGCATAGCCATAGAATGGAAATTCTTTTGGCCATAAAAAAATAATGAAAGACTGACACATGACACAAAATGAATAAACACAGGAAACATGGGAAACATGCCAAGTAAAACAAACCAGATGCAAAATGTCACATATTATATGAATCCATCTACATAAAATATTCAAAAAAGGTAAATCTATGGAGATAGAAATTAGAATCATGGTTGCCAAGGGACAAGAATCAATGGGAATGGAGAGTGATGGAAAAGGGATACAAGAGATATTTCTTGGGTGATGTAAATGTTCTATCACCGGATTGTGGTAATGGTTGCAGAACTCTATATATTTACAGAAAATTGTTGAGTTGTATATTTAAAGTGGGTGAATTTTATATGTAAGCCATATAAAATCATAAAATCATATAACATGTTCACTGATTCATCTTCAGCACCCAGCACAGTTCCTGCCACATACTATGTGCTCAATACATGCTTATAAATAAGTGGATGAATAAGTGAATGAAGTGATAATCAAAGAGCACAAGGTTCTGGGCAAGATGGCTGAGTAAATAAATGCTGTTCTTGCCTTCTCCCATGACTACATTAAAATTACAACTAAATTATAGAACTATCAACCTAAAGAACCATCTGAAGACTAGCTGAACAGAACTCCTATAACTAAGGATATAAATAAGAGGTCATATCAAGACTGGCAGGAGGGGCAGAGATGTAAAACAGGATAGCCCCACACCCATGAGTGTAGTTGAGCATAGATATCTCAGTTGCAGTAGTCCTCACAGAAGACCAAGGGGCCTCAGGCCCACACATGGACTCCCCAACTCAGGGTTTCAGTGCCTGAAAAAGGAATCCCACAAAATATGGCTGTGAAAATGTGCAGAGATTCTGTCCAACAGGGTAAGACAGAAGGCTGCTGGAAACCCAGACATCCTTTTAAAGGATCCACCCACAGACTCATTAGCTCACAAGCACTGACTCTGGGCTCTGATGAATACAGCGATTTGGGAAGCTCCAGAGACCTACAGGGAAAGAACGAGTCATATGGCTTCAGAATGAGGGTTGGAGGGGCAGCTGCCATTATCCCTGTATTGAGTTCTCCCCCTGTGCAGCCTACAGGTGGATGCTATCTTTTCTGTGTTGAACCCTTCCCCACAAGGCCAAAACTGAATCTGCACTGGCATGGTATGGACCACCTGCTCCACCCTGAAGACTCCCTGAAACCCCGCCCTACCCAACTTGTGCACCAACAGAGGCATTTTAGGAAGTTGGACAACTAGCCTTGACCTGCCCACTGCAGGAGATCCTTTCAACAGCAAGAAACTGACCTTGGTTTGTGAGCCTCCAGAAGCACTTTTAGTGGTGGGCAACCAGCTCCAGTCTGTGCTACAGTCTTTCTTAGACAACTCAGGGGTCTGCAGACTTGAGGCAGGGGGCAGGAGTATGACTGGCCTCAGAACACTCTGGGCATTTGCAGAGTCACTCCAGGCTCAGCGTTGGTGCCAAGCCTGAATCTGTGTTAACCTGATTAACCTCTTTGCCTCACCATGGTAACTCACTGGGACTCCATCCCATCTAATGCACTCACTGCTGGAGGCACTTTCAATGGTTAGGCAACCAGCCCCACATCATGCATGGTAAAAGGCTCTTTCAGTAGCAACCAGTAGACCTCGGCTCAAGTGGTGCCAGAGACACTTTTGGCAGCAGGCAACCAGCCCTGACCCACAATAAAGTTTTTCTTTGACAATTCTCAGAGGTCTGGAGCCCAAGGTAGATGGTACTGGCCTCGATGTGTTCTGCAATTTTTGTGAGTGGCCCCAGGCTCAGTACTGGTGCAAAACCCGCATCTTCATTAACCTGATAAACACCATTCTCCCACCCTGATGATTCCCTGGGACACCAACCTCACCTAACTCTTTCAGTGGCTGAACCTTACAGGTAGCTAGAGTGATGTCAGAGCTCAGAGTGCCCAGACCTTTTGCTGAGCTGCCCCAGGCCTGGTACTGGTAACAGCTAGCCCCAGTTAGCAACATGGCCTCTCCTACACAACTCCAGGTCCAGCACAAACAGTGACTAAGTATGAATAACCTTGTAGCTGTTACCAGGTAGCCCCAGGGCAGTCACCAGCAGTGGCTAACCTTGGACTGAACAGGAACCGCTCCCAGGGTGCACCAGAACCAATACACCTGGAGGCTGGCTTCAAACCACAACAGTGTACTACCTGATTAGCCTTATAAATGGTGTTATCACATGATAACACATGAACCCACTGGCACATGAACCCACTGGAGTAAATCCCACTTTCTGAGGTCAGCTCCCACACAGCAGCTCACACACTGTAGGTATGGCCAATACTTAAATTCAGTAAGCTTGAGAGTCAATCCCACCAACTGATGTGTCAATGACAATCAAAGCTCAATGACAACAAGAAGGCACACACAAAACACACAAGGGATACTCTTGGAGCACCCAGCACAGGTGATTAGGGAGACCATGGCACTGGGCCATACAGGGCACCTACTATATAATGCCACTTGGTCAAAACTGGGAGATAAAACAAATCTACCTAATACATAGAAACAAACACAGAGAGGCAGCCAAAATGAGAAAACAAAGAAACATATCCCAAATGAAAAAACAGGAGAAAACTCCAGAAATAGAACTAAATGAAGTGGGCCAAACAACATACCAGATATAGAGTTCAAAACAATAGTTATAAGGAAGCTCAATTAATTTAGTGAGAACTTCAACAAAGAGATAATAAGCATAAAAGGACATAGAAACAATAAGAAAGAACTAGTTAGATATGAAGAATACTATAACTGAAATGAAGAATATACAAGAAGAAATATACTGTTGTACATTAAATGAAGCAGAGGATCAAATCAGTAATTTGAATACAAGGTAGTTGTCTATGGCCATACCATCCTGAATGCGTCTGATCTCATCTGACTACAAAGTAGCAGAAAATGCCCAATCAGAACAGCAAAAAGAAAAAGCATTTAAATGAGGATACTTTAAGGGACCTCTGGAATAATATCAAGGGTACAACATTTGCATCATAGGGATACCAGAAGGAGAAGAGAAAGAGTAAGAATTAGAGAAACAATTTGAAGAAATAATGAAAAAAAAAAAAAGACATACAAGTCCAGGAAGCACAGAGAGTCTCAAACAAAACAAACCCAAATAGGCCGACACCAAAACACATCATAATTAAAATGACAAAAGTTAAAAACAAAGGGAGAATTATAAAAGCACAAGAGAAAAGAAGCTAGTTACTTACAAGGATACTCCTATAAAACCGTCAGTTGATTTCTCAACGGAAACTTTGTAGGCCAGAATGAATTAGCTTAATATATTCAAACTAGTGAAAAGCAAGAACCTACAACTAAGACTATTCTACCCAGTATGGTTATCAAAATTAACAGTGAAAACATGGCGAAGTGAGAGACGTCCTCAGATCTCTCCCTCTGAAACAACAACAAGCTGAGTATCTAAAACTCAACAAAAAACACCCAAACTGCACACCAGTATGTCTGAGAATGGGATCTGCACATAAGAGTTACCACAGGTCAGGATCCTGGATGTTGGGTGGTCGAATGGAAGAAATAAAGAAGCAGCCTCTCTCGGCCTCTGGAGCTCTCTGTAGGAAGAAAGAGAGAGGGAAAGGTGCAGCGAGTTTCCTGAACAGCCCATTTTGGGAGACTTGTGAGTTCCATGCAGCTGGTGACAAGGTCCAGTCATCAGGACAGAAAGCAGAGAAGCAGGATGGCAGAGAACAACAGTTGATTTTTACCAGCCCCAATTACAAAACCGAGGCTGATCCTCCACTCCCAACTCCAAATCCAGATATCCCCCTCCCCAATACCCTCCAAGACCAAACACCTCACAGCCAGGGGAATATGAGCACATGTGGCCAAGACTGCAGCTGACACTGACGGGGACTGAAACTGAGGGTCGCAAGCATGATTAAATATCTACAAGAAAATAAAAAGATATTATTAAGGCTTTAGATAAAGCAGGGATCCAAAAGGCATAAATGCCACCTACTGGAAACCAAAACAAAAGCACCTTCTTTGCAACAGGCTAATGAGAGATCTTTATATAATAAATCTTTCCAGAAAAAAAAAGCTGAAAGCTAGGTGGAGAAATGGTCCATTGAACACCATGAACAACCAAGGTGACAAGGCATCTCAGAAAGAAAAAGAAAAATCTTCAGAAAAATAAGCTTACAGACATAGAAATATGTGATGTAAATGACAGAGAATTCAGGATGGTACTTCTGAAAAAAATTCAGTGAGTTCTGAAACTAGTCATATCAACAATTTCAGGAACTGAAGAAACAACTAGATGAACAGAACAAGGAGATTGAAACCCTCAAAAAGAATAGAATACATCTTCTGGAGATAAAAAAAACACTCAGCAAGAGTTGAAAAAATGAAATAGCAAGCTTGGGAAATAGAGTCGTTCAAATGGAGGAAAGGATCAGTAACATTGAAAACAGAAATCCAGAAATAAATTAGAAGGAAGAAGAGAGAATAGAAAATAACAAAAGAGAAATATAAGAACTAGCTGATACAATCAGGAGAGGAAACATAAGAATAATGGGCATTATCAAAGCCAAGGAAAAGGAGCAGGAACTAGAAAGCATTTCCAAACGAATAGTGGATGAGAACTTCCCCAATCTAAGGAATGAGTTGGAGCTTAGAATTCAAAAAGTAGACAGAACTTCCAATTATCTCAACCAAAAAGGGTTGAGATAATACAAGACACATTGTATTAAAATTATCAAAAATCAACAACAAAGACAGAATTCTCAGGGCTGCCAGGGAGAAGAAAGGAGTAACTTATAAAGGAAAACCCATTAGGTTATCATCGGACTTCTCAGCACAAACCATACAAGCCAGAAAGGAATGAAATCAAATATTTAAACTATTAAGTGAAAGGAACTACCAGCCTAGAATAATATATCCAGCTAAGCTCTCCTTTAGAAATGAAGGAGAAATTAAAACCTTTCTAGACATACAAAACTTGAGAGAATTCTCTACTACAAGGCCTGCACTACAGGAAATACTGAAAGGGGTCAGCTCATCTAAAACAAAATAACAAATCAAAACAAAAAATATGTAATTAGGAGTAAAGTGACTGTCAGGCAAAAAGAAGCAGAGGAGTGCATTATAAGAACAAGGCATTATAAGCTTAAATAATAATAAGAGAATTGCTATAGCAAGATAGTAATGAAAGTTCAGCATACATAGTAACAAATTGAGATAACAATGATTGAAAAGGGGAGGATTCGAAGATCCAAATTAGCAAAGGGGAATGGAGGTAAGGCACGTGCAGAAGAAAATGGACAACTGTGTGTGTGTGTGTGTATATATATATATATATATATATATATATATATATATATAACTATCCTTTTCATATTCATAATGATAACCACACATAGAAAATTCAGAACTGAAGTATATAACATAAAACAAGAAGAACCAGAGGCAAAACCCACAAAAGCCAACCAAACACAAGGACAAGGAAGCAATAAAAACACTGAGTTACCAGAAAGCAAAAGGTAGAATGGCTATAAGAAGACCTCATATTTCAATGATTACTTTAAATGTAAATGGATTGAACTCACCAATAAAAAGGTACAGAGTAGCAAAATGGATCAAAAACCAAAATCTAACCATATGCTGCCTCCAGGAGACACATCTCAGCTCCAAAGACAAATACAGATTCAAAGTGGAAGGATGGAAAATTATATTTCAAGCAAGTGACATTCAGAGAGAAGCAGGAGAAGGGGTACTAATATTAGATAAAATAGACTTCATAATGATAATGGGAATCATTTATAAGGAAAATATAACACTTATTAATATCTATGCTCCCAATCAGAGAGCCCTGAAATATGTAATGCAATTACTAACATAACTAAAGGGAGAAACAGACCAAAACACTATTGTAGTAGGGGACCTAAATCCCCCACTGCTGGATATAGACATCATAGAAACAGAAAATCAATAAGGAAATAACATTCTTAAATGGCACATTAGACCAACTGGACATAATTAACATAAATAAAGCCTTTCATTTCAAAACAGCTTATACATTCTTCTCTAGTGCACATGGAATATTCTCAAGAATTAATTGCATACAGGGACACAGAGACAGTCCCAACAAATATAAGAGAGTTGAAATTGTACCAACCATGTTCTCTGATTATAATGTTTTGAAACTAGAGATCAGCTGCAAAAAGAAATCCGGAAGAACCATAAATACATGTAGATTAAACAACATACTACTGAATAATACCTGGATCAGGGAAGAAATAAAAAGAGAGATCAAGAGATACATAGAAATGAATGATAATGCCAGTACAACATATCAAAACTTTTGGGACATGGCAAAAGTGGTCATAAAAGGAAAGTTCATACCATTACAGGCCTACTTCCAAAAATAAGAATGAGCCCAAATAAACAACCTAATGCTTCATCTTAAAAAACTAGAAAAGGAAGAACAAAGGAGGCCTAAGATCAGCAGAAGGAAACAACTCATCAAAATTACAGCAGAAGTAAAATTGAAAACAACAACAACAACAACAACAACAACAACAACAACAACAAAAAACAGTAGGAAAAAATAAATACAACAAGGAGCTGGTTCTTTGAGAAGGTTAATAAAATTTACAAACCCCTGGCTAGATTCACTAAAGAAAAAAGAGAAAGGACACAAATAAACAAATCAGGGATGAAAGAGGGGAAATTACTACTGATATTGCAGAAATACAAAGGATCATGCAAGAATACTATGAAAAAGTATATAATAATAAATTTAATAACCTAAAAGAAATAGACCACTACTTAGAAAAATGCAATCTTCCTAGACTGAATCAAGATCTGAAAAATCTAAATAGACCAATCAGCAGCATGGGAATTAAAACAATCATCAAAAACCTACCAAAAAGTTAAAGTCCAGGACCAGATGGTTTCACCAGTGATTTCTACCAAACATTCAAAGATTTAATACCTATTCTCTTCAAACACTGCCAAAAAATTGAAGAGGAGGCAATACTTCCCAACACATTTTATGAGGCAAATATTACTCTGATACCAAAACCTGGTAGAGATAACACACACGTAAAAAACTACAGACCAATATCTCTCATGAACACAGATGCAAAAATCCTTAATATGATACTAGTGAACTGAATACAGTGACATGTTAAAAACATTATACACCATGATCAAGTAGGCTTCATCCCAGGGGCACAAAGATAGTTCACCAAATGCAAATAGATTAATGTGATATAGCACATAAACAAATTAAAAAATAAGAATCATATGATCATATGGATAGATGCAGAAAAAGCCTTCAACAAGATACATCAGCTATTTATGATCAAAACGATTAACAAATTCAGTATAGAAGGAAAGTACCTTAACATAAGAAAGGCCATATATGACAAACCCTCAGCTAACATTATACTTAATGGTGAAAAACTAAAAATCTTCCCTCTAAGATCAGAAACAAAGCAAGGCTGTCCACTATCATCACTGTTATTCAATATAATATTGGAGGTCCTAGCAAGTGCAATCAGGCAGGAGAAAGATATAAAAGGCATCCAAATAGGAAACGAAGAAGTCAAACTGTCACTATATGCAGATGGCTCAATACTTCATATGGAAAACCCTAAATACTCCACAAGAACATTACTAGAAACAATAAGCAAATACAGTAAAGTCTCTGGATACAAAAACAACATTAAAAAATCCATAGGGTTCCTATACTCTAATAATGAAGTGTCAGAAAAAAAGTAGAAAAAATAATTTCTTTTGTAATTGCAACAAAAAGAATAGAATACCTAGGAATAAATTAACAAAACATGAAGAACCTATATAATGAAACCTACAAGACCCTATTTAAAAAAAATCGAAGAAGATACAAAGAAATGGAAAGATATTCTATGTTGGATTGGAAGAATCAACATAGTTAAAATGACCATACTACCTAAAGCATTATACAGATTTAATGCAATTCCCATCAAAATTCCATCAGCATTTTTTAAAGAAATAGAACAAAAAATCATCATATTTCTAGGAAAGCACAAAAGACCCTGAATTGCTAAAGCCATCCTGAGAAAAAAGAATGAAGCTGGAAGCATCACTCTACCTGACTTCAAATTATACTACAAAGCAACAATAATCAAAACAGTGTGGTACTGTGGTACTGTGCAACAGAATCGAGAGTCAAGAAGTAAACTCATATTTATATAGGCAAATAATTTTTGACAAAAACAAACAAACATACAGTGGAGAAAGGAAAGCCTCTTCAATAAATGTTGCTGGAAAGCCATTCCAGAAAACTGGAAAGCCACCTGCAAAAGAATGAAACTAGACTATCATCTATCACCACGCACCAAAATTAATTCAAAATGGATTAAGGACCTGAATATAAGACCTGAAATAATAAAATTCATAGAAGAAAACAGGAACTAAAGTCAAGGACGTTAGACTTAAGAGGATTTTATGAATTTGACCTCAAAGGTAAGGAAAGTAAAAGCAAAAATAAATGAATGGGATTACATCAAACTAAAAAGCTTCTGCTCAGCAAAAGAAATTGTCAACAAGATAAAGAGACAACCATCCAAATGGGGAAATATATTTGCAAGCAACACCTCTGATAAAGTCCTAATATCTAAAATATACAAAGAACTCATACGATTCAGTAACAACAAATGAGCAGAGGACCTAAACAGACACTTCTCCCTAAAGGACATACAAATGGTCAACAAATATATGAAAAGATGCTCAACATCACTAGCTATTAGGGAAATGCAAATCAAAACCACGAGATACCATCTCACACCAGTTAGAATAGCTATAATCAACAGAACAATTAATAACAACTGTTGGGGAGGATATGGAGAAAAAGGAACCCTCATACACTGCTAGTGGGACTGCAAATTGGTACAGCCATTATGAAAAACAGTATAGAGTTTCCTCAGAAAACTGAGAATTGATCTATCATATGATCCAGCAATTCCTCTATTTACCCCCAAAGACTTGAAAACGCATAACCGAAAAGATATTTGCACACTGATGTTTATAGTAGCACTGTTCACAGTGGCCAGGACATGGAAGCAACCAAAGTGTCCTACAACAGATGATTGGCTAAAAAAGCAGTGGTACATATATAAAGTGGAAATTACTCAGCCATAAAAAGAGATAAAATACTGTAATTTGCTACAACATGGAAGGACATCGAGATAATTCTGCTAAGCAAAATAAACCAGACAGAAAAAGTTGAAAATCACATAATATCACTTATATGTGGAATGTAAACCTAAAAGCAACAAATGAACAGGACAAACAGAGACTCGGGGACATAGACAATAAACTATGGTTTATCTCGATTCTGTTGCACAGTACCACAGTACCACACTGTTTTGATTATTGTTGCTTTGTAGTATAATTTGAAGTCAGTGGTTACCAGAGAGTAGGGTATGGGGGAGGAGGGAAGAGGTACACAGGGTAAAGGAGGTCAAATGTAGGGGATTTGAGGGAGGTTGAAGTGGGTAAAGAGGATTAAATATATGGTAACTGAAGGAAACTAGACTCTGAATGATAACCCACAATAGAATATATAGATGTCAAATTGTAATGTACACCTGAAAATTATATAAATATATTAACCTATGTCACCCCAATCAACTTAAAATAAAATTATTCAAAAAA
Organism: Macroglossus sobrinus; assembly: GCA_004027375.1. Classification (NCBI taxonomy): domain Eukaryota; kingdom Metazoa; phylum Chordata; class Mammalia; order Chiroptera; family Pteropodidae; genus Macroglossus; species Macroglossus sobrinus. The sequence continues at coordinate 152,848 of PVKZ01001771.1, read as the reverse complement.
ATTAAAGGTGAGATAAAGAGCTTACCAGATTAAAAAAAAAAGCTAAAGGTATTTACCATACTAGTATTATAAGAAATGTTAAAGGGGCTTTTTTAAAAAGGAAGAGGGGATAGAACATAAATATGAATAATAAAATGGTGATGACTATGTATCTATCAATAATCACTTTAAATGTAAATGTATTAAATGCTCCAATCAAAAGACACAGGGTAGCTGAATGGGTAAGAAAAGAAGACTCATACATGTTGTCTGCAAGAGACCCACTTCAGATTGAAAGACACACAGAGACTAAAAGTAAAGAGATGGAGAAAAATATTTCATGCAAATGGAAACAAATAAAAAAGGCTAGGGTGGCAATACTTATGTCAGACAAAACAAACTTTAAAACGAAGGCTATAATAAGACATTACATAATGATAAAGGAATTAAAGCTAGAACCTTAGTAAACATTTATGCACCCACCATAGGAGCAGCTAAATATATAAAGCAAATATTGACCAACATAAAGGGAGAGATTGACAGTAGGGTCGTAGTAGGGGACATCAAGGAATAGGTGTTCCAGACAGAAAATTAACAAAGACATGATGGCCTTAAATGACATATTATATCAGATGAATGTAGTTAATGTTTTTAGAGCAATTCACCCCAAAGCAACAGAATATACATTCTTTTCAAGTGCACATGAAATATTTTTCAAGACAGACCACACCTTAGGCCACAAAATGAGTCTCAATAAATTTAAGAAGATTGAAATATTGAGCATCTCCTCTGACATCAATGGTATAAAACTAGAAATCAATTACAAGAAAAAAAAGTGAAAAGCACAGAAACATACGGAGGCCAAAGAACATGCTACTAAACGATAAGAAGGTTAACTAAGAAATCAAAGGGTACTTTGAGATAAAAAAAAAAAAAAGGCCCTAACATCTGTGGAACACAGCAAAAGCAGTCTTAAGAGAAAAAATTCTAGCAATCCAGCCTTACTTCAAGAAATAAGAAAAATCTCAAATAAACAATCTAAACTCACACTTAAAGGAACTAGAAAAAGCATAGCAAATCCCAAAGTGAGTAGAACAAAGGAAATAATAAAAATTTGAGCAAAAATAAATAAAATAGAGTTTAAAAGAGCAATTTAAAATGTAAATAAAACCAAGAGCTTGTTTTTTGAAATGATAAGCAGAATGATAAACCTTTAACCAGACTCACAAAGATTTAAAAAAGCACCCACATAAATAAAATCAGAAATGAAAGAGAGGTGATAACTGACATCACAGAAAACACAAAGAATTATAAGAATATGCTGCATATGATTATATGACAATAAATTAGACAATCTGGAAGGAGTGGATACATTCCTAGAAACGTACAATCATCCAAGACTGAGTCAAGAAGAAAGAGAATATCTGAACCAACTGATAACTACTAACAAAATCAAATCAATTATCAAAAAATTCTCAACAAACAGGTCTTGGACCTGATGGCTTCACAAGTGAATTTTACTAAACATTCAAAGAGAATTAATACCTGTTCTTCTCAAACTATTCCAAAAAAATTCAGGGGAGACAGAAGGCTTTGGATCTCATTCTATAAGACAACCATTACCCTGATTCCAAAACCAGACAAAGACATAAAAAAAGAAAAAAGAAAAAGAAAAAAAGAAAAGTATAGGTAAATATCCCTGATGAAGATAGCCTCAAAACTCCTCAACAAAATATTAGCTAACCAAATTCAGTAATACATTAAAAATATCATAAACTATGATTAAATGGAATTTATTCCTGGGATGCAAGTTTGGTTCAGTATCCACAAATCAATTAGTGTGATACACCACAAGAAAAAATTGAAAGATAAAAATAATATGATTATATCAAGAGATGCAGAAAAAGCATTTGACAAAATACAGCATTCATTTATGATAAAAACTCTCAGCAAGGTGGGACCAGAGGGAATATACCTTAACATACTATATATGACGTATTTGACATATATGACAAACCCACAGCTAACATTGTACTCAATGGGGAAAAGCTAAAAGTGTTTTCTTTAAGATTAGGAACAAGACAAAGATACTCACTTTTACCACTGTTATTCAACATAATATTTAAAATCTTAGCCACAGTAATCAGACAAGAAAAAGAAGTAAAAGGCATCCAAATTGGAAGTGTGAAACTATCATTATTTGCAGATGACATGATATTACATATAGAGAAACCCAAAGATTCCAACAAAAAGTTGTTACAACTGATAAAGGAATTTAGTAAAGTAGTAGGATACAGAATTCATATTCAGAAATTGGTTACATTTCTATACATCAATAATGAACTATCAGAAAATGAAATTAAAAAACCAATCTTACTTATAATTGCATAAAAAATACATAGTTATAAATTGAACCAAGGAGATAAAAAGCTATACTTCGAAAATTATAATACACTGAAGGAAGAACCTGAAGAAGATACAAAGCAATGGAAGTATATATTGTACTCATTGATAGAAAGAATCAACATTGTTAAAATGTTCATACTGCCCAAAGCAATTTATAGATTTAATGCAATATCTGTCAAAATATCAATGGCATTTTTCACAGAACTAGAATAAATAATTGTAACATTTATATGGAACCATAAAGGACCTTGAATAGCCATAGCAATTTTAAGAAAAAGAATAAAGTTGGAAGTATCATGCTACCTGATATCAAACTATATTTCAAGGTTATAATGATAAAAAAAAAAAACAGCATGGTTTTGGCGTAAAAAACAGACACATAGATCAATAGAACAGAATAGAGAGCCCATAAACAAACCAACATCTATATGGCCATTTAAGCTATGAAAAAGGAGACAAGAATAAACAATACAGTAAAGACAATCTATTCAATAAATGATGTTGGGAAAACTGGACAGATACATGCAAAAAAAATGAAACTTGGCCACTTTCTTATACCATATACAATAATAAATACAAAATAAATTAAAGACTTAAATGTAAAACCCCAAAACCATAAAACTCCTAGATGAAAGAAGGAAGTAAATTTTCTAACATTTTTTGAATATGTCTCCTTGAGCAAGGGAAATGGAGGAAAAATGAACAAGTGAGACTACATCAAACCAAAAAATTTTTGAAAGGATAGAAAACCATCAACAAAATGAAGACACAACACACTGAATGGGAGAAGATATTTGCCAATGATACATCTGAGGAGGTATTAATATCCCAAATTTATAAAGAACTCATACAACTGAACACCAAAAACAAAATCTGATTTAAAAATCAGCAGAGAAACAGAATACAGATTTCTCCAAAGAGGACATATAGATGGCCAATAGATACATGAAAAGATGCTCAACATCACTAACCATTACAAAAAAGCAGATTAAAACCTATCGAGATATTACCTCACACCTGTCAGAAAGGCTATCATCAACAAATAAAAAAATAACAAGTGTTGGTGAGGATGTGGAGAAAAAGAATTTCTTGTGCTGTTGCTGGGATTGCAGATTGGTATAGCCACTATGGAAAAGTTTAGAGATTCCTCAAAAAATTAAAAGTAGAACTACCTTATGACTCAGTAATTTCACTTTTGGGTATTTATCCAAAGAAATCCAAAACAGTAATTTGAAGATATATATATATATATATATATATATATATATATATTCCTTTGTTCACTACAGTGCTATTTACAATAGCCAAAATGTGGAAGCAACTTAAGTGCCCATTAATAGACAACTGGGTAATAAAGATGTGGTACATATATATAATGGAATACTACTCAGCCATAAAAAAAAATCTTACCATTTGTGATGAAATGGATGGACCAAAAGGATATTATGCTAAGTGAAATAAGTCAGAGAAAAGGATATTATGCTAAGTGAAATAAGTCAGAGAAAAGACATGATCTCATTTACATGTGGATTCCAAAGAACAAAATAAATGAACAAACAGTACTGAAATAGACTCACAGATATAGAGAACAAACCCATGATTCCCAAATGATAAGGAGGTTGAGGGACTGGGTGAAAAGATTAAAAGTACAAATTGGTAGTTATAAAAATCATGGGTATGTGAAATACAGCATAAGAAATATAGTCAGCAATATTATAATAATTATGTATAGTGCCAGGTGGGCACTAAACTAATCAGGAGGATCACTTTGTAAATTACAAATGTCTAACCATTATGCCATACATCTGAAGCTAATATAATACTGAATGTCAACTCTAATTGAAAAATAAAAAATAAATTGGAAAAAATAAAAATAAAAAGAGCATAAAAACAATTTTGTGACTTACAGAAAATTTTGTACATGCCTATTGAAAAGATTCATTATATTTTAGGCCAAAAAAAACAAATTTCTGAAGCCTAAACCTAGATATCCTGGTTTTAAAAAACATTATCATATTAAAGAGGAATTGCTACAAGAATTCAGAGAAAAAAACAAAAGTTTACAAAGGTTAGCCTAATATTTCTTCTATGTAACAATACACAAAATTTGGAGGGAAAAGAGTGACCTCCAAACATTTTTACCCAGCTAACTTGTCTTTCGTATGAAGACATTTTCAAATATACAAGGCATTAAAACATATATAAAACATATATATATATATATATATATATATATATATATATATATATATATATTAACTATATGCCCCCCTTAAAAATACTATTTAATATTATATTACATGATAAGCTAAATGAAGCTATAGTTACTAACAACTGCAAAACCTCAGTGGCTTAAAATAATACACTTTATTCTTAGATCACACTTAGTACCTAGGTGTGAGGAGAGGGAGTTGGAATTATCTGCTGATTTCTGTTACCCAGAGATCCAGACTGATGGAGTAGTTTCATCTTGAACTTTCACAGAGAGAAATAGAGCTGTGGAGCGTTCCCATTCACAAAGTCATTCACAACTCACTAGCTAGAACTAATCACATAGCTTCACCCAACCAAAACAAGGCTAGGAAATGCAGCTTTACTATTTGTTTGGAAGAACTCTGGAGAGGTGAAAAGGGAAGATGGACTGATTAGGGACCCCAGTACCGGAATAATGACATTGAGGCAAAGTACTTTACAACCAGGCCCTCATCCACCCAAGAAGATGACCCACAGCCTGCATTTCCTGAGTCCTAACTTAGCAACAGAAGCAGACCAAGTAGGCTCTTTCTTTCCGTAGATACAATGGAGTGCCACAACATCAAAGTGAGCCTAACATATTGGGCCAAGGGGTTGGGAATAAAGGATGCTCTGCTGACAATAAGCAGTCAGAGCAGCTGGTTCCTTCCATACCATGCCTGACACACACTTCTCTTACAAAGGGGCATTGGGTGGCAAGGCCATCAGAAAGTATTTCATACAATAATAAAGCTTAGCAGGAAGCCTACTCATTCCCATGGGCCAGAGACTCCTTTCCCCCAGATTGAGATGCCCAGGAGTTCAGCCTGTTAAAGCACTTTCTGCCCCTTCAAGCAGCATGAGTAGGAACCAGTGTGAGCCCCAGTAACACCAGATCAACCATGAAGTAACACCATAAAGCTCTGGAAATTAAATTGCCATTGAAACCATAACCTAAAACATAAGCCAGGACCTGAATGCTATACCTAAACATGGTGACTGCCCCAAAAAAGATTAAATAGGACCCAGTGTCTCCTAACATAATAGCCAAAATGTCCAGATGCAATTTAAAAATCACCAATTGCATCAAGAATCAGGAGAATCACAGTTGAATATGACAACTAATGTTAACACTAAGATGAGTCAGATGTTAGAATGATCTGAAAAGAATTTTAAAGCATTTATCATAAAAATGCTTCTACAATTACAAATGCTCTTGAAACATATTTTTTAAAAAAGAAAATCTCAACAAAGAACTTTAAGTTATAATAAAGAATCAAATGAGAATTATAGAACTGAAAAATACAATAACAGAAATAAAAACCCACTGGATAAGCTCAATAGTAGAAATGACAAAGGATAAAATCAGTGAACCAAAGGACAGATCAATAGGATATATCCAACCTAAACAAAAGAGAGGAAAGAGACTGAAGAAAAATGAACAGTGATTTCAGAACCTGAGGGAATACAACAAAAGTTTGAACACTTCTGTCTGTCATCTAGGTCCCAGAAGGAAAAGAGAAAGAGAATGTGCTCAAAGGGTATTCAAAAAAATAATGGCTGAAAAACGTCACAAATTTGATGAAATTCACACACCTACAGATTCAAGAAGCTGAAAAAACTACAAATAGAATAAACCCAAGGAAAGTCATGTCAAGACACATTATAATTAAACTTCTGAAAACTAGAGACAAGGACAAACACTTGAAGGCAGCCAGAGATACATCTTATCCATAGGAGAAAAGAATATTGACAGAATTTCTCATCTGAAACCAGAAGCCAGAGGAAGTGACACATTTTCAGATGCTGAAAAAAAAAACCCTGTCAATCATGAATTCTATATTTTATAACTTCTTCAAGAATGAAGCAGAAATAAAGGTATTCTCACATGAAGACAAATAAATAGAATTTGTTATTAGAAGACCTAGCCTTGAAAAACAGCTAAAAGATATTCTTCAAACAGAAAGGAAATAACAAAAGAAGGAAACTCGAAGCATCAGAATGGAAGAAAGAACAATAGAAAGAACAGAAATGTGGATATATACGATAGATTATTCTTTTCCTTGTGAATTCTATAAATCATAAAGTTGAATGATATTAAATGAAACTTATAATATCAGATAACATTTAAGATTTTTTTAAGTGAGTAAGGTAAAAGGAACCTAAATGAAAATTAGATATCCACACTTCACAAAAAGTAGCAAAATGATACTAGAATGTGATAGGTCACATGTGTATATTGTAATACCCAGAGCAACAAATGAGGAAATTAAACAAAGAGGTATACTCAAAAACAATATAAATAAATCAAAAATGCATTCTAAAAATATGCAAATAACCCAAAGAAAGGTGAGAGATAGAGAGACAGAGAGAGAGAGAGAACAGAGAATCAAGAAACAAGGAAGCAAACAGAAAACAGGAAAAAAATGGCAAACTTAAGTCTTAACATTTCAATAATTACTTTAAATGTATATGCTCTAAGTATACCAATTAAAAGAAAAGGAATGAGTTTACTAAGCATATAATTACCATATGACCTAGCAATTGCACTCTTGGACATTTATCTGAGAAAAGTCAAAACTTATGTTCACACAAAAACCTGTACACACCCTATTGACACCAATGGACAGATCTTCCAGGCAAAGAATCAACAAGGAAACAATGGGCCTAAAAGACACACTAGACCAGATGGACTTAATAGATATTTTTAGAGCACTTTACCTCAAAGTGGCAAAATATACATTCTTTTCAAGTGCACAAGTCTCAATAAATTTAAGAAGATTAAAATCATATCAACCATTTTCTCTGATCATAATGGTATGAAACTAGAAATCAACTACAAGAAAAGAACTGGAAAATGCACAAACACATAATGGCTAAATGACATGCTACTAAAGAATGAATGAGTTATTAATGATACCAAGAAAGAAATCAAAAGATACCTAGAGATAAATAAAAATGAAAACACAATGACTCAAAATTTATGGGACACGGTGAAAGCAGTCCCAAGAGGAAAATTCATAGCAATATAGGCCTACCTTAAGAAACAAGAAAAAGCTTCAACAATCTAACCTTATGATTTAAAAAAAAAAAAAACTGGAAAAAGAACAGCAAATAAAGCCCAAAGTGAATAGAAGGAAGGAAATAATAAAAACCAGAGGGAAAATAAATGAAATAGAGTCTAGAAAAAACAGTACAAAAGATTAATGAAACCAAGAACTGGTTCTTTGAAAGAATAAATAAAATTGACAGACTCATGAAGGAAAAAAAAAACTCAAATAAATAAAATCAGAAATAAAAGAGGAAAAATAATCATGGACTCCACAGAAATACAATGGATCATAAGAAAATACTATGAGCAATTATACATCAACATATTAGACAATGTGGAAGAAATGGACACATTCCTAGAAACATACAATCTCTCAAGGTTGAGTCAAGAACAAATAAAAAATCTGAACTGACTGATTACCACCAATGAAATAGAATTAGTAATCAAAACCTCTCAAAAAACAAGTTCTGGACCAGATGGCTTCATAGGTGAATTTTACCAAACATTCAAAGAAGAATTATCACCTATTCTTCTCAAACTATTCTAAAAAATTCAAGAAGAAAGAAGACTTCCTAACTTCCTTTATAAGGCCACCATTACCTTGATTCCAAAACCAGGCAAGGACATTACAAAAAAAAATTATAGGCCAATATCTCTTATAAACATTGATGCAAAAATCCTCAACAAAACATTAGCAAACCGAATTCAGAAATACATTAAAAATATCGTATACCATGATCAAGTTAGATTGGTTCAATATCTGCAAATGAATTAACATGATATACCACTTTAATAAATTGAAAGAAAAAACATATGATCATATCAATAGATGCAGAAAAAGTGTTGGACAAATGCCAGCATCCATTTATGATAAAACTCTCAGTAAAGTAGGAATAGAGGGAACATACCTCAATATACTAAAGACCACATATGACAAACCTACAGCTAACATCATACTCAATGGGAAAGACTAAAAGCATTTTTCTTAAGATCAGGAACAAGACAAGGATGCCTACTTTCATCACTCCTCTTCAACACTGTATTGGAAGTCTTCGCCACAGCAATAAGAGAAAAAAGATAAATAAAAGGCATCCGAATTGGAAAGAAAGAAGTAAAACTCTCATTATTTGCTGATGACATGATACTAGGTATAGAGAACCCTAATGATTCCACCAAAAAAAAACTGTTAGAACTGATCAATAAATTCAGTAAAGTAGCAGGTTACAAAATAAATATTCAGAAGTCAGTGGCATTTTTATACACCAGTGATAAACTTTTAGAAAGAGAAATTAAGAAAACAATCCCATTTTCAATTGTGCCGAAAACTATAAAGTACCTAGGAATCAAATTAACCAAGAAGGTAGAAGACCTGTTTTCAGAAAATTTCAGTCATTGAAGAAAGAAACTGAAGAAGATACAAATCAATGGAAGTATATACCCTGTTCATGGGTAGGAAGAATCAACATTTTTAAAATGGCCATACTACTCAAAGCAATCTATAGATTCAATGCAATATTTATCAAAATACCAATGGCATTTTTCAGAGAGCTAGAACAGCCAATCCTAAACTTCTTATGGAGCCATAAAAAACCCTGAATAGTCAGGGCAATCTTGAGGAAAAAGAACAAAGTTGGAGGTACCACACTACTTGATGTCAAACTATACTACAAGGCTACAGTAATCAAAGCAACATGGTACTGGCATAAAAACAGATACATTGATCAATGGAAAGAATAGAGAGCCCAGAAATAATACGCTCACTATATGACAAAAGAGGTAAGAATATACAATGGGGTAAAGACGGTCTCTTCAATAAATGGTGTTAGGAAGATTGGACAGATAGATGCAAAAAAATCTTCTTACACCATATACAAGAATAGACTCATAATGGATTAAAGATTTAAAGGTAAGACCCAAAATGATAAAACTTTTGGAAGAAAACATAGGCAGTAAACTCTCTGAATTACTAACATAAATTTCTTTTCAGATATATCTCCTCAGGCAAGGGAAACCAAAGAAAAAATAAACAAATGAGACTACATTTTTTGCGCAGCAAAGAAAACCATCAACAAAACAAAAAGCCAATCAACTGGGAGAAGATACTCACCAATGATACATCTGATAAGAGGTTAATGTCCAAAATTTAAAAAGAACTTATACAATGCAACAACAACAACAAAAAACAAACAATCCAATTAAAAAATGGGCAGAACACCTGAACAGATTCTTCTCCAAAGAGGAAATACAGATGGCTAACAGACATATGAAAAGATGCTGAAAGTCACTAATCATCAGAGGAATGCAAATTAAAACCACTATTAGATATCACCTCACTCCTGTCAGAATAAATCAATAAATCAATAACCTATCATCAATAAATCAATAACCTATCATCAATAAATCAAAAAACAGCAAGTGTTGGTGAGTATGCAGAGAAAAGGGCACCCTCATACATTGTTGGTGGGATTGCAAATTGGTATAGTAGCTATGGAAAAGAGTACGAAGGTTCCACAAAAAAAATTAAAAATAGATATACATTTTGACCCAGCAATTGCACTTCTGGTTATTTATCCAAAAAAAAAAACAATAATTCATAAAGATCTATGTATTCCAATATTCATGGCAGCACAATTTACAATAGCCAAGATATGAAAGCAACCTAAATGCCCATCAACAGACAATTGGATAAAGAAATTATGGTTCATATATACAATGGAATATTACTCAGCCATTACAAAAAATGAAATCCTACCATATGCAATGATATGGATGAACCTAGAAGTTATTATGCTGAGTGAAATAAGTCAGATAGAGAAAGATAGATACCATATGATTTCACTTATATGCTGTATCTAAGGAACAAAAAGAACAAACTAATCAAAAAACAGATTCACAAATGCAGTGGACTATTTGGTGACAGACAGAGGGGAAGGGGGTTGGGAGACTGGGAGAATGGGGTGAAGGGCTAAAGAAGTACAAATTAGTAGTTGATAGTTGGGCACGGGGAGCATGGAAGAGGGAATGTAGTTAGCATTAGTATGATGGCTAAGTGGAGGGCCAGAGGAAGGAAGAAGCAATTGAGGAGATCATTTTATGAATATTATAGATGTCTAACCAATGTACTGTATACTTGAAACTAATTTAAATAAATAAATTTATTTTTAAAAAACACCGGTACCCCGGGTATACCAGGACCTGGGTATGTGCCACGAGTGCATGGGAGGAGATGCCTTGCCTTCAGAAATTCATTTCTTAAGGGGAGATGGCATCATCCATAGGTCAGGGATGAAAGTGGGAGGTGGAGAATTAAAGGTGGGGGGAAAGCCTGTACACAAATGTTCACAGAAGAGAGAGGTAGGGCTGGGCAAAATGAGTAAAGGAGGTCAAAAGGTACAAACTCTCATTTAAAAAATATACAAGTCATGGAGATATAATGTACAGCATTGTGACTGTAGTTAATTACATTGTATTGAATAATTTGAAACTTTCTAAGAGGTAAATCTTAAAAGTTCTCATCACCAGAAAAAATATTGTGACTCTGTATGGTACCAATATTAACTAAACTTAAAAAAGGTTATCAAGTGAAAGGATAAAAAAGTACAAATTAATAGTCACAAAACAGTCTTGGGGACATAGAGTACAGCATAGGGAATACAGTCAATATTATTGTATTGGGTATGTGTGCTGTCAAATGGGTGCTAGAGTAACCAGGGGGATCTCCTCATAAATTATATAAACGTCTAATCAATTTACTATGTACCCAAAACTAATACAAAATTTTTTTTAAATTATAGATAAGGGAAAAACTAGCTTTACCTGATATTAAAACATTAAAATAGCACATGTATTAGTTTCCTGTTGCTTCTGTAATTAATTATCTTTCAAACAACATAACTTTATTATCTTGTATTTCTGGAGGTCAAAATCTGAAATGGATCTCTCTGGGATAAAATCAAGGTGTGAGCATGGCTTTTCTCCTTCCTTTCTAAAGGCTCTGGGGAGAATTCATTTCCTTACCTTTCTGCCTTCTAGAGGTCATCGCTTTCCTTGGCTTCTGGTCCCCTGCCCTTATCTTCAAAGCCAACAATATTGCATTTTCCTGACTGTTCTTCTGTAGTCATGTCTACCTCTCACTTTGAACACAAATAGAAAGTTTCTCTGATTTTTAAGGGCCCATGTGATTAGATTTTGTCCATCTGGATAATCTAAGAAAAACTCCCCCTCAAGGTTTTCACATTTATCATTTTGAAATGTAAGATAACATATTCAGAGGTACAAGGGGTTAGGATGTAACCATCTTTGGGGAAGGAGAGCGTTATTCTGCCTACCATAGTATGATTCTAATTTATACATACACAGATAACTGGATTACAATTGGAAATTAATTAAATTGGATATCAACCTTACATACAACAATAAAATTAATCCCAGATAAATAAAAGATTTTAATGTAAAGAAAAAAGAAACTATAAAAACTAATATGAACTATTGATAAATACAACTACGTGAAATTTTTTAACTCTGTGTGGTAACACGATACTATAAACAAAATCAAAACCCAAAGCATGAACTCTATTTGTTAAAGTTGCAACTCATTTCATTGAATAAGAGTAATTTTCTTAATATATAGAACTCCTAAAAGTCAATAAAAAAGAATTAATTACCCATCCAAAAAATCAAGAAAAGTTATATATAAATAGTACGCAGAAAAGAAATTCAAATGTCTCTTAAACATATGAAAATATGTTCAACCTCACTCAGAGAAATAAAAAACTACCACAAGATAACATTTTTTACCCAGCAGTAACAATGGTAAACAAATCTGATAGCATATTTTGTTAACAAGGGTATGAGTACACTTACTGAAATGAAAGCTAATAGATAAAATCTCTACAAAAAGTAATTTGCAGCATCTACTAAGACCTAAAATGCACATACACTTTAATGAAGCAATTTTATTTCTAAAATTTTGCTGCAAAATACATATGGGCAAAATAGAATTTGTACAGGGATATTTATTCAGAATTATTTATTATAGTAAAATGTTAGATATAAAATTTCCACTAATAGGTTTCTGAATAATTATGATAATCCATATTTTTAAATACTCTGAAATACAATTCAGCCATCAAAAAGAATGAGATAGTATCAATGTACTGTTACAGATAAGTTATCCAGATAAATTTTAACTTAAAAAACGAAGAATAGCATATATGGTATGCTAACATTTGTGTTAATTTGCAGAACAATTTCCAAGACCAAGTAGAAAAATCTTTTAAATTGTATGTTTCTCTCTTTTTACCTTGAATCATCAAAAATTGATTAAAAATACATTTCTGACACTAAATGTTATTGTTGTAAATCATCACTTAGGCATGGTAATAGAATATCAAGTGTAAGCCAACAGAATTTGTGTGGGTAGCTCCCTCTTTTCTTTCCACCTTTCCCTAGCAAATATTCTGGGAAATGAGACACTTTTTTCCTGAATTAAGTGTGCTTCATTGTGACATCATTCCTTCTTTCACCCGAAACTCCAAGTTTGACCCGTAACCCAAACTACATTCTTTTCCCATTGGTACTTAAAGTTTCAAGAAAATGATATTTTAACCACACAAAAACAGTTTTCAATCTAAAGGTTAATTTTCATAAATTCCCTAAATGTTTTTACAAATTCACTTGACTAAGTGTCTGAGAATAAATTGTTATTTTACCTGCCTTAGTTTTCAGAGATACAATGTAGTATGCGTAGCTGGAATGAGACTTCCTGCAGTTTATGGGCACATTTGTTTTCAACACCTATTTTCCAGAATGATTATTGATTCCATGGTATCCGGTTTTTTCCTTTGCTTATTAGATATCCTGCATTAGAATATGAGTCAGCAAAGTAATACAGCTATAGTTTCTCTTTCACCCTTGATATGGTCCATCTTCAAATCTTTGTCTACCAGGAAATATGATCATTACATTGAAAGTCCTGGAATACAGATGAGGAATGACACTCTTCTCGTAGATGTAGGTTTTATACCAGGCCGGTCCATGCATTTGCTATTTGGGTTTATTTTCTATATCATTCACGGTAGGCACCAGTCTTTGTGACTGTCAAGTGAGTGACACAATCCTGCTCACTGCATTTTGGTATCTGAGTTGCCAAGGAAAATCTAATGCAGTTAAACACTAGATGGAACACCACTTTACTCACACAGAGGAGGACATAGAACAGGATCAGCTTCAGTGGTGAGTGTTGGGCCGGCATGGCCAGTGGGTCCCTCCAAACTGAAATTGGCCTACACATACCCCTCTTGTACCTCAGAATGAAAGACCCCCAAGGCCCTCCCTGCAGGAGACAGATACAGTAGTGGGCCAGGTGCCATCTGTCACACTTAAACAGGATAAAGAAGTATATATTGAGTCTGAAATAGGGAAAGATAGTCCCAACACAAAGCCACAAGCCTAGCACAAGCTGTAAAGACCCTTTAACTTGGTAAGGAAGTGTTCCAGCTCCAAGACCCATTCTCATGTGGCTGCATTGGAGTTAAAAGATGGCATGCACAAAGCTGACTTTCCCAACAGTGAACCTGTAACTGGTAATCACTTCTTTTTCTGAGAATGGACCTATACACAAACCATGTCTGTTTATAATATTCTGTTCCTCTAACCATGGGTGTGAGTTGATGGCTGACCTGATCTGAACTAATCAGTGCTTACTCCAAATTTTTGTCCCAGAAGTAAGGGAAGATTGGTAACCTGTTTCTGGGGGTAGAAAACATAAAATGTGAAACCCAGAAGCTGTTGGCTGCCATGTTTCCTGCTATGTGGAGAAAGCTCATTTGCAGTAGAAAATAATTAAGGCAATAACATAGAGACAAGTACAAAAAAGACATGTGAGAAAGAGAGGCCAAGTGACTTGAAATTTTGGTTCCAGTGGACCCAGTCCTCACTGTATCTTTGTCTTTCCTACAGTCATATGAAACAGTTCAATAATCTTCCTCTAAACTACCCACTTTGCCCCAGCTAACAGATGAAGTTGGATTTTGATGAGTTCTAACCCAAACAGCCCTGACTAATGCATATTGCACCATGAACATATCCACCTGCCCCAATCTACCTTCTACTATGAGCTCTGGGTATGAATCTTTGGCTCCATCATTTATAAGATGTTTAATCTTTTGACTCAATTTATTCATCTATATTGTAGAGGTAATGATAAAATCCACTTCAAACTATTAATATGAAATTTCAGTGAGTAGATGAATGAAAATTTCTTATAATAGTGCCTGAAACAGTAAATGCTCAAAATGATAATTATTATTGCCATGTACCATATATTATAATATGAAAAATATAGATAATATAAGCTAGTAATATGTTTAGAACAATAATGAAAGTAAACTTTTTGTGTGTTTATTATATGTCATAGTGCTAATTTAATCATCTCATTAAACACAAAATCTATGATGTAAAAATTATTATTAACCCACATTACTAATAATGAAATTACATAATTTGCCCAAAGTTCTACAGTTAGAAATTGGCAGGATTAGTAACTGGAATCGTGCTTTTTATACTTCAAAACATATACTCCTTTTCACTAAACTTCTTTTGGAAAGTGTGTATGAGGGTGTATTATATGTAAAGAAAATGTATAAAACCTATATATTCTGTTAAATGGATTTTCACAAAATGCATATCATATGACCATCACCTAGGCAAAGAAATAAAACACTGTTAGAATGCCAGATGCCCCTTGAAGAATTCTCTCAATCTTCCTCTTGCCCTCTTCTCCAAAAGCAGGCCACTCTTACAGTGACTTATACTGTGTTGCATAAGCTAAGTTAGAACTGCATTTCTTAGAATTCTAGATTAGAATTTGGTCATAAGAGAAATTTGTTCAAGATTTGGAAGACAAATAAAATAGTAGCAATTCTCTTATAAAAGTCACAGGAGGGCACCCATCACTGTTACACTGACAGTGATCTGCTGGATCCCCTTGTTGGTATAAGGCAAAAGAAAGGCCTACAGCTCCTTCAGCTCCCACCAACCTCATCCTTCAGCTTCTTCTAGCCCTAGGTCAGGTGTGTGTATGGCTCCATGATGAAGAACAAGAAAAATACAGGTAGCACTTTGTCCTTATGAGACCCAGGTTGTCCTTGATGGGTCCAGTGTGTCTGCATAGGGTTCAGTCTGTCCTTATTCTCCTCCACCTGTCACTGAGTGTTCCCTCCTGGCTGCAGGTACTATAAACTTCCACCTATTCAGGCCCATCTCCAAATTCAGTGAAAGCATACAATCTCAATTCTTTTGTGTCTGGCTTTTTAAATTTAATAGTATGTGTGCAGAATTGATCCATGGTGTAGTATATAGCTGTAATGTATTCCTTTCACTGCCATTTTTTATACTGTATGAATATATCATAATTAATTTATCCATCTTAGTGTTTATTGTCTGTGCAACGTTTCTAGTTTGGGTATTTTGTAAATAATGCTACTATGAACATTTTTGTGCCTATCTCTTAGTGCATATGACAAGTATTTCTGTTGAGTATGTAACTAGGGGTAGAATTGTTGGGTAATAGGATAGTCATTCATTTAACTTTAGTAGGAAATATTGACTGTTTCCTAAAGTGTTTGTGCCAATTTACTCTCCCACTTAAAAACTTCTATCCATTTCAGTTTGAATTTCTCTATTTGTACAATATATGCATATTCTTTTCTTTTGTCATCTTCTCCTATAGCATATGTTTTAATGCATTTTCTCACTTCGTCTTTTTTTTTTTTTTTTTGAGAAACCACTTCCTGGTATTTTGAATGTTATTTCTGTTGTTTCAACATATATGTGGAGAATTGTTGCAATTTTCATTTTGTCAATTACATTGGCCAAGAGATAGTGTATTTCAACCTGATGTCTTCCACATTTGTATAGATCCCAAACCCCATAGTTCAGCAATGAGCCAAAAATATGCTACATCTGCATGATGCTAAAGGTCATTCCCTTGAAATGCATCATACTAAATGGAATTTTATATCTTGCCAAAAACTTTGTGGGCGTCTGTCACATTTATCTTCCTTCCATCAACAGTGGCACTGGCAGCAGCATCATAATACTTTATGTTCAACCTTGGATGATATCAGAGACTCTCTGGCATGTTTCTATGGGTTTTCACTCTACGCCTGGAACTTCAGGGTCACTATTTCCACATTCCTCATCTCCTCATCACGCAGATCAAGATTCACTTTCTTTACAAATGTTGCCTGGTTAACCCTTCCCACAAGCAGTATCACTGACAATTTTCAGTAAAATAAAATTTTATATTTCTCTTAAATTTTTGGTTTTTATATTCTCCATTAGATTATGAACTCTTTATAAGCTGTGAGTGTTTAAAAAATGTCTCACAACCCCCATTCTTTGATAATATGTGAATTTTATGGGATTGTAAATGACCTTATCATATTCTTTATAACTTTATTCTCTTTCTCCTGAACCCATCCATATATCACTTTCATGAGCTAATGTAAACAGAACACCTGACATTCTGAAAACACTGACAATGCTGAGAAAAATGAATATCTTTTAAATATTTATCTTCTGTTGTTATGCTATGGTAACTGAAGCAGCCTGAAAAAACTACAATGTTCTAACTCCTGATAGTGTCAATCATGAAAATGCTGGTGTCTATGCCAAAAGAACTTGTTAAGAAGAAGGAATACACCTTTCTTACTCCCCTTTTGCACTGAGGAAGAGCTTTTCCCCAAGCATTTCTGGCTTCTTGGCCCATCTCTTACTTTTCGCCATCAAAATAGAATGAGTTACCTGATAATAAGAGTCTGTGAGAGAAATTGGACTGTACCATTCGGCATCTTTTTATCATTCCTTTCCTCTTGTGAGCCAGCCATGCTCCTCCATGCCAGAAGTTTTACAGGGCAAACCCCATTCAGGGCAGCCTAAAGAAAAACAGTGTTGCTTAAGGGTAGGTAGCTCAGTCTCACTCCAAATATTAGGTATTAATGTTAAGCAGCCCATTTTTGTTGTACATCTAAGCTTCTAACAGATGAACTTTGGGTTTCTATCTGACTTACTCTTTGTCTTATGTCACTAAATTAGTCAGGAAAGAAATTTGTTTATTGGGTCCCCCTCCAACTTCAATAGTGCTACTAATTTGTCTGGAATTTGCAGAAGTTAGTAAGATCCCAAGGCAGTGCTGCTTTCTGAATGTGGGCATGATGTTCAGGGCTATTTGTTCACTGAAAACCTGTGCTAGAATTAGCACTGTGGTTCCCTACCTTCTGTCCCTAATAAATTGCCAAGTTCCTCTCATTCTACTGTTCCATGGCCTAAAGACACAAACCAATCTCAAGAAACACATGACATCCCACAGTAATCAATCAATGCCTTTCTTCAACAGGACAGAGCCATTTCCCAGCCTGCCTGATTCTATAAGCCCCTATTAAAAGACAACTCTTCACACTTTGAGATTCTACCACAATACTTATCACTTACTTTGCAAAAGAACTAAGGAGATTATAATTTATCCATTAAATTGATTTTTTTGTAGGTTCTTTCTCATAAATAATTCCCAGCAAGTGCAATAATCACAGTGGAGTGCTTGTTATACCTCAAAGGAAAGGAGACTTCTAGTCTAGTCTATGAATGTATACTTTGGAATTCCTCAGGATATTGGCAACATCTATACAACTAGAGATCAGTAACCTAAAAACTCTTTTCTAACAAAACAATTTAATTCAAATAAAATTAGATTGTGGCAAAAGTCAGTCTTACCATGGCACATTGCCTTACTACTGAATGACCCAGACAGCCTCAAAAACAAGTGAGAAAAATACACAAGTAAAATCACTTTTCATTAGTTCTTTCCTCCTGCCTCTCACCTCTACCCTCTAGTTTCCAGGCATTTCTTTCTTTTCTTATGCCTAAATCTGGCTGATGTTTATGGAAATAGAATCTCTCAACTTTCTCTCTCTGAGACCAACTCAGTGTATTTTATAATCTCAGCTCTTGTTCCAAGAAAACCAAGATCAATCTCAAAAGCAGTCTTCTGAACTTGGCAGAAACTTGTGTGGGAAAGTCTTTAAACAAAAACAAATTTGTTGACATACTGAGACAAGAAACTCAGAGAACAGATAAAATGTTCCATGAGCCAACTCTGCCCTCAGCTTTAGCATTCACAATTTTCTCAGCCAGCAGTCTCTGTTCCATTCTACAGATGAAGCCAACTCATCAGCCTGTCATGACTAGGTCAAATGCTTTTACCAAAGACAGAAAGAGCACCAAGACATTCACAGAGAGAATCCCTAAGTGCAGAAACCTCAGGCTGTGGTTCATAAAGAAAACATCTGATCAGCAACAGGAATGAAGAAGGTATTAGCAACAAACAATACAGAAATAGTTTTTATGCTTCCAGTCTCTATCAACCAATTAATTTCCTCTGGCTACTACTTCTGTCCTCTTCAAAGCTATAGTGAGGCATCCCTCTGTCTTTGTGAGTGACAACATGACAAAACATACTGAGTTCTGCTTCAAAATAGAAGTATCAATTATGATTAGGGTTCCCCAAGGAAGGAAGCTGGTTTTCCCTTCCCAAGCAACAAATGAAGGAGACAGAGAGAAGAGGGTTCTGGGAAATATCAAAACAGCTGCAGCTCCTCCAGCAAGGAAAATTAAATTGTTTAGGGATAGTCTTATGTCAAAGAAATAGTATTGTTAAGAAACGGGTTTTGTAAAGGACTGAGGCAGCCAGAAAACAAAACAAATCCCTTTAAACCCAATAGAAAACACTGGAGACTATGGCAACCCAGTAGATTGATTTATTATTCAAAAAATAACTTAGATCTTTAGAATTTGTGCCTGTGTTCACCTCTCCTTCCTCTGTAGTTTCTTGGAGAACAGGGGCTTAAAAATAGCATGCAAGAGCCAGAACAGAGGATATAAGAATATGAAATAACTCTCAAGCACAGTGCTGCACATTTTTGGTATTATGGATTTTCTGGATAGTTTTTCTCCAAAATCAATAAGAGTGCAACGAACAAAACAGCCACTGAGAGGTTCAGCCTTGCTTGCTTATCTACACTACTTTCTGAGCAAGGCAATCTTTTTCTTCCTCAGAAGCCCCTGTCTCCATTGATAGAAGTCAATGATAATAATTAAGAATTAATATCAAGTCTAGTGGCACACCATCCAAGCAGAAATCTTATTCTTCCAGGGACACAAAGTGCTTCCCAAACACTAGTTCTCTGATTCATAATTCTGATTAGTATATGGCTAATAGGTTAGATTTATCTTCTAAATATCAACATCTATGTTAAATCAAGGATGAGTCCAATTAGCAATAGAGAGATTAGAACATACAAGTCAGTGTCCCATCAATATAACTAAGAGCTGTTATGTTAATGCTACTAAAAATTGTATAAACTAATCAGATCACCATTAATGCAAGTCATGATGTGATGTCATTGATAGTGTTGTCCTAATGATCCAGACCATTCCTCTGAGCCTGGAGCCAGAGCTATTGTTCACTCCTGTCTCATAAAATAATCAGGACCCTAAAGACTGATATTATTTCTCCAGGTTCCCAAATAATAGTAATACTCTTCATTTTCTAAGAATAAACTAGGCTCTCCAAAGAAAAATTTATCTACAATAATTAGTTCCCTGATATCTTTTCATAAAGTATAGGACTAAATGTATCCAGTAGAGCTTGCAGACTAGAACTAGTATTTTTTTAATGGTATACGTCAGCTAATTGGCAATAACAAATTGTTAATAGTGGAATAATTTCTCTGATATTTTATATAATTAAAAGCAAACAATTATACTTTTTCAGAAATTTACCTCAAGGCCAAGTTTAGCAAAATTTCTCAACTATGATCTACTCCACAGAATTCTAATGCTATAAAGTCATCTAGTTCATTTTCAATTCTTCAGGAAAAAAAGACCAAAATAACTGGGAATAAAGAAAAAGAAGAGAAAGAAAACCTGTGTTCTAGTTCTAACTCAGCCACTAGTCCATTTGACCTGGAATTTGACCATATATATATGTATATATATATATATATATTTGATGAAAACATTGGACCAGTATGTCTAAGTTTCCATCTAATGTGAACATCTATGATTCTATGAAATCAGACTACTTTCAAAATTCACTAGAGAGAAAAAGTCTGCATTTTGCCTTAGACATATATGCCAAAACTTTGTAGCTTTTAAATTAGTGGAATACTAATCATCTTTACTGACATCTAGGGAAATGTTAATCTATGCCAAAGTTAAGCTTCTATGTAATCATTAAAAATTAGCATAAGAGCAGATTTCTCATTACAAACGATGAAGCAACATCTTTAAAACAGACTGAAAAAAAATTCTCAACTTACAATTTTTCACCCAGCAAAAATATCTTTCAAACATACATATGAAAAGTGAAAGAATTCATCATCATCAGGCCTGCACAATTGGAAATGTTAAAGAAAGTTCTTCAAGTGGAAGAGAAATGGCACCAGATGTAAACTCTGATCTAAACAAAAAATGAAGAGCACCAGAAATGGTAAAAAACTAAATTAAAAAAGGCATTTTTTAAGTTATATAAACGTATTTAAAAGATAATTGATTGTTTATTTAAAAAAAAATACCAGTAACAAGGTATTGTGGAATTTATAAGATATGTAGAATTAAAATGCATAACAATAGCATAAATACAAAGAAAGCAGTAATAGAAGTATAGAATTGTAAAGTTCTTATACTATGTGTGAAGTGGCACAATATTATTTGAAGTCAAACTGAAATAATCAAAATATGTATTTTATAAGCCCTAAACCAATCATAGGGGGATTTAGATAACATTAGCTAACAGTTGGCTAATTAGGCAAAAAAGGAAACAAAAAATACTCTGTTCAAAAGAAAAGAGATTTAAGCTCTTTCATGGGCAAGTGCACTATTCACCTGCTCTCTAGTCATGTTATAAATTGCATTTGATAAGAGCAAATGATAACACATTTTCTGTCTTCTCTTTCTATTGCTCTCCTAGGTTGTCTCAAGTAGAAAAAAAATTATTCTCATTTTTTAATAATTAATTTTACCTTGCTGATTATTGTTGTATTCCTATAAACATTTTGTGCTTCATTCTGGAATGCAGTTAAGTTACTTGGAAACAGGTTAATTCTTTAATAAAAACATTTAATCTAGGACTAATTTTGTACTACAACTGAGGCAAAACCCTCCTTTGTGCTCTACTTGATGTCCTATGAATTATGAGACTTTCTATTCTGGCGGGTGGGACAGTTATTATTTCTGTAGCTTTTGTAAGCTCTGAGGATTATTCACTGTAATCACTTTGTGCACCTTGCTCCCTGGCCTTGAGTAATTTCTTCACAGGCATGCACTAATCAGTACTCAGCTGAATACTCTAGGAGACATAACTTATGCAGATCTCCAAAGCTCCCTCTCCCTGTGCATCTCTCTTCTCTCCAGTACTCTAATCTAAAAACTTTAGCCTCTTTGGCCTCCCTAAGTTTTCAACTCTGTTTTCTCAACTTAAGGCTATGCTTGAGTTATTTCTCCTTAGGACACAGCCTGGAAACTTTCTCCAGGTAGTAGTCTAAGACAATTTTAGGGTTTACCTCACTTATCTCCCTATTCTTGGGAATCCATGTCTTTCATGGATTGATGTTCAATATCCTAAGAACCATTGTTTTATATATTTTTGTTCAGATATTCAGCTATTTCAGGTAGGAAGATAAATCTAGCCTTCATTACTTTACCTTGGCCAGAAGAGTTGGTCGTGAATTTTGAAAATTTCTTCTCCCTGTAGAGTTTTTGTGTTCAAGTTTTCTACTGCTATATAACAAATCACCTCAAAATTTATTAGATTATCACAACAGTAGTATTTATTTTGCTCATGAATCTGTAGTTGAACAGGACCCTGTAAAGACAACTCATCTTTCCTTCGCCTCGTATTAATTGGATGGCTCAAACCCTGGGAGATAGAATCATCTGAATACTCCCTCATTCACATGTCTGGCCATTGATACTTGACTATTGGCTAGGATCTCAGATCTAGCTGTTATCAGAACACTTCATTCCATCTTTTCATGTGGAGACTTGGCTTCTTTACAGAATAGTGACTGGGTTCCTGAGGGCAGGTGTTTAGAACTAGAAGGTCATGTGAGAGCTACATCATCTTTTCTAACTTGGCCTCAAAAATCACACAGCCCAACTTTATCACGTTATATTCTTCAGAAGCAAGTCACTAAAATCATCCCATATTCAAGGAGAGAGGACTTGCACTCCATCTTTTGATGTAAGAAGTGTCAGAGAACTAGTAAACATGTTTTTAAAACTGCAAACTTTGTTTTCTCTGTTATTTTTTCTGATGATTTTGCCATCTCTTTTTTATATTAGATATTTTCCTCTGTCATCTGCTCATCATTGGTCAGATGTTCATTTTTATGATAGGAGCACTAAAAATCTACAAGTGTGTAAAAGAGTTTGTCTATTCTGACCTTTATTATGGTCTGGTTGGGTTGTTTAAATGGAGAAACTTTAAAATATTTTTAGGTATTTCCTTTTAGGCCAATTATATTTTCTAGGGAAAAAATCTCCAGTCTCCTCCTTTTTGAAGGATGAAAGGCAACATTCTGAGACATGAATAAAGGAAGAGATCTGGGATGCCTCAGAATTCAGAATGCAAATATTATCTAATTCTCCCTTTATTCTGTCCAGTACCTTCATCCTCTACTGAACTTGAAGTTCCATCTGCTTATCCTCTCAAGAGAATATAACTTTCTTCTTTTTCCAGGGTGAAAGAATAAACCATTCATCTGGTGGCTCATCAGAGTGTGGGAGGCAATCTGAGATCTGGATAGTGCTCAAACAGACTTTCAAATAATCCTCCTTATTTAATTTGTACTTCTAGCCCTACTTCCAGAGGAATCTAGCACCACAAATCCCTGAATCTTTGGAGGATTCCTCTATGTAAATCTGGTGGCTTAAGATTCTTTCCTCATTGCTGGCTTAAGATTCTTTTTTCTTAGGTCTGCTAAGAATTTGTTACTTATCCTCACCTGCTTCACTGTTTCCAGAATTTTATTTTCATTGTCTTCTCTTTAAATTTTCTCTTTCTTATAGATTTAGCTATTAAAAAAATCCTTTATTGCCATCTAATGGGATTGAGAGAAAGTATGTGATTCATCCACTCTTTTCTCAGAAGTCAAACTTATATTTTTAAGCTTCACCTTTAGGTTACTTGATGCCAAAATTTTCCAGGTTCAACTATCCTCTTTGCAAAATCTAATTCCCTAATTAATTATTCTATTCTCCCTTGGAATCTAGCCAGCACTCATTTAGCAAATTTTCTTCGATTTCTTTGCTGTTTGTAGAAATTCTCCTGAGTAACTGCTAACCATTTTCATGCCTTTTCTGAATGATTTGGTCCAGTGGTTGAAAAAAAACACTGCTAGATTAGATTTTATCTACATTAAAATCTGCATCTTCATTGATCTTGTTAGTAATTAATCTTTAAGGATTCTTCTTAAAGTTTTATTTTATATTTTTATTTCTATTCTTATCTCTGACTGGATCACACACATATACATGTTTTCCAGCATTCTTGTTTTTCTAAAAACAAACATTAAGTATCTTATACAATGATCACATTTACAAACATATGGTAATTTATTTTGTCTATAGATAAAGCAAGGTAAAATCTTATTGGTGGACATTTCTCTACAAGAGTACATTTTTTTTTCTCTTAAGTCCTAAAGGCAATCAATTGTAGTTAATTGCCATTTGCAATAAACACAGAGGCCTAGAAGAGTTGAGTCTGTCAAATGTCATTTAGCTGGACTATAGCAGAACTAGGTTGCGTTCTTTTCAAATTAACTCATATATACTTGGAAACTGCTTTTAAAAAAATAAGTGCTACTAAGCATTTACCTAGCTGAGCAGAGAACACTAAAGAATGAACTCTCATGTACCCATAACCCAACTCAAACAATTTTCAATTCATGGTCTGTTTTGTCTCATATGTACCCCACCTATTTTTCTAATTAAAGTAAATCCCTGATATCCTATCATTACATAAATGATGAGCTTTTAAGTTGAAAAATTAATCAATAGTTTGTATTAACTAGTATCAATTATGTGTACTATATTTAAACTATAAATTAAATGAAGTGAATTCCACCAAGCTGACCATATGTAGATATTATTCACTATTTTAAGCAAAATGTACAGGCATACCTTGTTTTATTACACTTCACTTTATTGCACTTTGCAGATGTTGCATTTTTTACAAATTGAAGGCAAGACCATCTGCCAGCAAAAGGATTACCAATCACTTTATTACAATATTTGCTTTATTGTGGTGGTCTGGAACCAAACCTGCAACTTCACTGAGATATGCCTGTATGTACTGATCTAAGCCAAGATAGGCAAACCTAAGAAACCTCAGCCTCAATCCTGACAATTGCCCAAGCTCTTGACTCCAGCCCTTCCTTCTGACCTTTAGACTTAAACTTTATTTAAGTTTTACTGGCTCAACCACTCTCAACAGATATAGAACAACCTCACCTCTCTGGTTCTTCTTGTTCTAATTCAGGCAGTATTTAGCTCTACATCTCCATTCTTAGCTTAATTCCCAACACAAAGTAGGAACTCAACTGATGCTCACTTAAGTAGTGATCAAAATGACAAGAAAATTTTAATGAAGGAAGAATACTGGCCACCTGCTCTAGGGCTCACCTCACCAAAGTAGCAGGTTTTCTTTCAAGTCATAGTGTATTTTGATACTCAGAAAAATACTGACACCAAGTGACTTCTCATCTGCAGAATCATTCAAATAATTATGGGTGTGCAAACAAGCCAGGGTGGCCCCTGCATCGGGCAGAACCAGGGTATCCTTGCAGATTACCTATTCACACTTTAGTTCTAATGATCCCTGAGCAGCACTAGATGTCAAACAGAAAAGCTTTTGAGAAAACAACCTAACTGCTTGACAACAGATTAAAGGATAAAAAACAATGTGGTATGAATACACAAAGGAATATTACTCAGCCTTAAAAAAAAAAAAGGGAAATCCTGCCATTTGTGATAACATGGATGGAACCTGAGGGCATTATGCTAAGTGAAATAAGTCAGACAGAGAAAAAGAAACTCTGTATGGTATTACTTCTTTATGGAATGTAAAAAAAAAAGTCAAACTCATAGAAATAGAGAGTATAATAGTGGTTGCCAGGGGCTGAGAATTGGGGAAATAGGAAGAGATTAGTAAAAGGATACAAACTCTCAGCTATAAGATGAATAAGGTCTGAGAGTCTAATGTATAACAGGGTGACTGTATAGTTGATAACACGATTCTGTATAATTGAAATTTGCTAAAAGAGAACTTAAATGTTCTCATCAAAAGATATATCTATACATAGGTTAAGTTATGAGTGCATCAATTAACTAGATGAGAGGAATCCTTTTACAATGTATATATGTACCAAATCATCACAATGTACGCTTTAAATATCTTACAATTTTATTTGTCAATTATGCCTCAATAAAGCTTGGGAAAAAGAGGTTTCTATTAGTGTGGACGAAACAAAAGAGATGAGGAAAGAATACTCTCTTCCTGGGGTGTTTCCTTACATAACATCTATTGCACAAAAAGCAGGGGACACTTTGTAGATGTACAAGAATATTTTTAACAGTGCTGTCTTCTAAATGACACCAGAAGGCCTATATTACCATTACTATTTGGACTGGTAAAGGAAAGCCCAGGAAAATGGCTTGAGTGGGTGTTGAGCACAGCCGGAAAGAGAAACTTTGAAGTGCACACTCCCAGCTTCTCAGAGGACTTGCCTCTATGAACACAGGTCATAAACCTCCTCAGGACCCTCCTGGGTAAAGCAGAAACAAGACTGAGCCAGCTACACAGATCATGCAAGCATAAGAGCAGTCCATTGAGAAAGGGTCAGAGACTAAAACACTTTATTCCTTTAGAAAAATAAACCTTTCCACTAATCTTCTCTATGCCCCCAAATCGTGATTCCTCGGTCCTTGATTTGTACAAGAGAAATGTTTTGGAGAACAAACTGTCTTGGCCCTAAGAATACTTTCTTGTGCAGTCAAGGATGGTTTATTATGGGTCTGTTTAGTGTCACAGTTAAGGGAGGGAAGGCATAAAATGCTGATCCAAGAAGCCATCTTGCTCTGAGGAGTGATGAAGTACATTTTTGTGTGCTGAGGCACTCTTATGAGTTAGATTTCTTTGCAGAACAAACCCAAGTAGGCAGGTACAGGAATAGAATGGTTCACTGAGAGATTATTAGTGAAACCAGAGGCTTATCTGGACCTGTGCCTCAGGGGAGATGCACAGAGAAGGAGAGTTAGCACACTAAAGAAGAAGAAATGGATGGCGCCTTATTCCTAATTTGATATATCACTCATATGGTGAGTGGGAAAGTTCTTTTAAGTGCTCTTGGCCTGGGCAGTAAGTTATTCCTCAAGTTTCTGTTTTGTGGTGGTCAGTGAGCTGTGAGTCATACAATGACTCACAATGCCATCATAATGTATATTTTGGGGTGCTCACTGAGTTCTTGAGTTCACGCCGATAAGGAAAGCTTGTTTTTGTTGTGACTGAGTCTTTTTCCGTGCTACTTGTTTTCTGTGTTCTTAGCTGCCATAACCGTCTTAATGGTGTCATACCACTCTAAATGACAAAAATACAAAATACTTTTTGAAGTTAGGCAGACAAGAGCATTATGCATTTGGGGAATTTTTAAATGCACACCCACATGTTGGGACCACTAACTATGTATTTGTAAAGTCATTTTCATTTTAATCTTGCCTTAACAAAAACAAAAGGAAGTACACTAATGCTCTGTTTAGGGGAAGCATGCTAATTCTGCCGCTCAGTAGCTCTGTGACCTGGGGCATGTTTCTTAACTTCTAAAGACCTCAGTTTTCTCATTCACTATCTATCCCTCTGATTCCACAGCAACACACAGTTAGGCTTCAAATGAAGCCCAGGAAGTACCAAAACACACATTTCTCTCCCACAAGGCCTTCCTAGGCCACCTCTTTCTCAAATCAGGTTATGTCCACTGACGATTTCCCTATGAGCAGCTGACTGTTTGAGCTTAGTTTACAGGAGGTTCACAAAATATGCTGGCGCTAGCAAGATATAGACTATTGAAAATAAAGTTTTGCTCAAGTACATTCATCCATTCAATAAACATTTATCCACCTACTATGTTCCAGGCAGTGCTCTGAGTCCAAGGATCCAGCAGTGTCAAAATGGAAAAAGTTTCTCCTCTCATGGAACTTACATCATAGTGTGGGAAGATGGACAATAAACATTAAAAATAAGTGAAATATATAGAAGATATAAACACCTACAGAAAAATAGAGCAGGTTATGAGAGAAGGAGTGCTAGTATATTGGCAAGGATTAAATTTTTCAGTAGTAGGTTCAGGCTTTGCTTCATTGCAAAAGTGACATTTGAGCAAAGACTTGAAGGGGGAGAAAGAGTGAGCCAGAAGGATACCTTAGGATGAGTGATCCGGGTAGAAAAAACAGCTACTTCAGAGACCCAAGGGTGGAAGCATGGCTGGTGCATTAGGGGAAATACAATATGGACAGTGGCTGGAGCAAAGGGAATTCATTGGAAAGTTGGAGATGAGGCAAAGGTGCACAAGGAGCCAAAGCTTGTAGGGACTTTAGAAAACTTTTGACTTTTTCTTTAAATAAAATGGAAAGCCACAAGAGTATTTTGAGTAGAGAAATAGCAATATGTAGCTTATATCTTACCATAAAGATCAATTAGTTTGTTGTATTAAATCATAAAATGAAGGGCTGGATGACAGATATAGAGTCAATAAAAGCATTTAGGATACTATTTCAATAATCCAGAGGAGAATTTTTGTTTCCTTAGACCAGAGTAGTAACAGGAAGTTGTAAGCGGTGGTTAAATTCTAGATATAATTTGAAGGTAGATCCATTAAGATCTCCAGATGGATTGGAAGTGGGGTGTGAGAAAAAGAGTAATTATGGATGGCTCCAAGGTTGAGAGTCTCATTTGTAGTAGACATTCTTTGAGGGTTTTAATATGAGATATAAAGATACATATGCTTTATGCCCACTACCATGGATCTGTCTGCATCTGCTTTCCCTATTTGCCCCCTATCTTTTATTATTCTGTTCAGGCTTCTAACCAATGAACTAAGTTATTTACCACTGCCCAGAAACCTTGTATATCTCTACTACAGGCCACTTCACCCTGTTGGGTTACACTCATATGAAGTCAGCTTGAGCTCACACACAGTTTAATACTGCAACAATTGTTAAGGACAAGGAAATGGCCAAGGGCACCTGAGACATTTAAATTGAGAGAGTGTGAAGTAACTCAGAAGATGTGTCTCAAACATTAGAAATGTGGGTTAAGTTTATGATATAGCCCATATAGCACAGACCATTGACACAGTATTGTGTCAGAACTGAAAGAGGAATGGACATCTGCCAAAGGTTCTGCTCATGCAGATGAATGCGATAACTGATGAAACTTTGTGTTGCCTCACTATGAGAAAAAGGACAAGTATTTTCTTTCTTGCTTGAGAGGTTGTTAATATTATATTTATCAGGGACATGGTTTTGGAACAATGCAAGTTCAGGTTAGCATCTGAATTCCTTAATAAGCACTGTGTGATCTTGGTGGGAGGCAGGGCCTTGTTCACTTCAATGGAAACTGAAGGATAATTTTTCTCCCCAATTTCTCTACTGAGGGCATGAACATCTAGCTCAACTAATCAGATGCTCTTACTTAGGAATTTGAATCTGAAGAAATATCTTCAAACAAGTAATTGATTCATTCCACTGATAAGATGGCAGCATCCAGTGTCCAGTAGCAAAACACCAATGACAAATATATCTTCTCTGGGTTGGCACCAGCAACATCATAACTGTGCTACTCCTCAAATGTGGCATGACCATTAATGTGGTTTCATTGCTCTAGATTTCTATAGCTCCTGCTTATTGTCCAAACCTGGTTCTCCAGCCTTCCTATTCAGCATTCCTGAGAACTACTGATATTCTTCCAACAAATTTCTTTTTCTTTCCCTTAAATTTAGAAAAATTGGTTACTATTGTACATAACAAAAGTCCCTGCCTGGCACACCTACTCTTACACAATATCTATTCCCTCACCATCCTTGCTACTTGAATCCAGATTTTTGAAAGATCAGCCATTTGCTCAGCTCCAGGAAAGCTACACACATTTCTACCTCCCATTTATCTAAACATGTCCATGGGACACAGATCTGGCTCATAACCTGTAAAGAGAAGTCTGCTAATATATTTTATTAGATAAACCTTGTGTATTTCCTCATATTCTTTCAGCATCACCTCTTTTCCAGACTCTTAGCTACTTGTTTCATTACAACTTTTGCTGTGGTGATGAACTTGATGCTGTGTGAAGTTCTACTGTCTGAATTCAACATCCAGAGTCTCTAGAGGGCTCTGGCTTCTTCTACCACTCTAAACTCCAAGGAAGGGCCACATTTCAAGATGTGAACATTGGTTTCCCTAGTAGTTGTTGAAAAAGCCAGGTAACACAGCACAGAAATGTGAGCTAGTTAACTCTTGTAGGTTAAAACTTAAACCAATGAAAGACAGGAAATGGGAGAAGACCAGAAGATAAATTCTCTTTTCTTCCTTTATCTATTAGAATAGTCTAAGGTATGGTTTTTTCTATATTGTCTGTCTGACGACATCTCACAGGACTGAAAGGATAGACTTGTTCAAACAACAGTTGTGTCTTTTACTGCTTTGTGAAGAGGAGTAGTGACTGACTCAGAAATATATTGTTTCACTTGTTTACCTCCTCATTCCTTCTTTATTTTATTCTCACTACCTCCTAATAATGCATTAGCACTTTAATCTTGCCAAAAGTCTCAATTTTCTAGGAAAGCTTTAATTGAAACAATCTCTTTTAAGACTTTTTATTTCTCTGATAAACAGAACAGGCTGGTACAGTCCTTTCTTCCTTCCCACCTTAAACATGAACATGATGTCTGGAGATATTTTGTGATTATTAGGGAAAGGCCAAGAGAATCAAGGAGACACAGTTCATGGCAGTATCAAGTTGCTGCACCACAGTCAATAGTTTCCCTACCTGTGAACGTCTTGCATATGAGAAAAATCAATTACATTTTTTTAAACCACTAAAGTAGACTTTTCTGGCAGTTGTAACTGAATAAAATCCTAACAGATATACCTCTCCAAGAGTTGTATTTCTAAGTTTTTTAGAAGCAATCACATCACATAATTAAGGCATTATACTAAATAAAAGCTAAAGATATTATCCAGCAGTAGTTCTGTTTAATTTTGCTGTTTATGTGAAGCATAACTCTCAGTCCAGTTTCTAGTATACATAATGATTGTTCCTACCTCACTTGTTTGGCCTACTCTATAATTCTATATACTCTTTATCAGCTCTGGGGGCTCTTTCACATCCTTTTTTTCCCCAATCTTTATTTTTTTTGACTCCTGAATCCCTTTCCTTAGGGCTTTACAATACATATCACACAAATCTTCTCTAAACACTGGGTCTCCACACTTAGTTCTCATCTGTTACTATAATGTTTGTATTCTTTATCTTTGAGAGACACTCCTGTGTTATGAAAAGGAAAAAATACCACAACCAACACCTCTCTCTCTCTCTCTCTCTCTCTCTCTCTCTCTCTCTCTCTCTCTCTCTCTACTAGAAACAGAGTAAAAAGAAGAAGGAAGAGACTTTGTCCTAATCCCTAGTCTTTCACATCTCCAGTAGAGAAGAAAGATATTTACTGTAACCAATGGAAGCAATGGTGAGTTCTTCAATCCTAAAATGCTGGAATAGATTTGTGAAAAAGCGACACCATACTTCTGATAGATTAACAGAGCTTATCCTTTGTAAAAGAAAATAGTAAGGAGGTAGAACACCAGATTCATAGTAATATCCCCGCCCCCACCCTGCAAAAAAAGTTTCATCCCTTTGTTCCATACAAATTTAAGAAGTATAATCTTCTTTGATGCTTAGAATATTATTTTATTTCTCAAAATTTTTGTTCTTTGTTGTATTTGTTCTTCTTTTTTATCTTCTCCCCTTTTTCTGCCTTCTTAGTTGGACTTTTCTGTGATTCTATCTTCTGTCCTCTTTTAGTATAAGTAATCATTATTCTCTTTTAATTTTTTAATGGTTGTTCTAGAACTTGCAATATACATTTAGAACTAATCTGAATCTACTTTCAAATGACACAATAATATTTCAAGGGTAGTGTAGATATTTTATAACAGAGTATTCCCAATTTCTCCATCTCTTATAACAATGTTGTCATTCATTTCACTTGTTCATAAGCTATAATCACCCAATAGATATTATTATTATTATTTTAAACAGTTATCTATTAGATAAATTAAGAATAAAAAATTAAAAATTTTTATTTTACCTTCATTTATTTCTTCTCTAACATTTTTTCTTTCTTTATGTAAATCCAAGTTTCTGATCTGTTTTGTTTTTCTACTCTCTAAAGAACTTTTTAAAATATTTCTTGCAAGGCAAGTTCACCAGTAAAAAAATCTCTCAATTTGTATTTGTCTGAGAAAGTCTTTATTTCTCCTTCATTTTTGAAGAATAATTTCACTGGATACAGAAGTCCAGGTCAGTGGCTTCTTTCAAAACTTCAAATATTTTCCTCTACTCTCTTCTTGTTTACTTGGTTTATGAAGAAAAGTCTTGTGTATTCTTTTTCTTGTTTCTCTGTAGGTAAGGCATTTTTTCCCTCTGGCTTAAAGATTTTTTTCTGCCTTAGGTTTTCTGCAGTTTGAATACATATGCCTAGGTGTAAACATTTAGGTATGTTTCTTTTTGGTATTCTTAGTTTCTTGGATCTGTGGTTTAGTGTCTGTCATTAATTGTGGAAAATTCTCAGCCACTATCACTTCAAATATTTCTTCTCTTTTTTTTATTTGTTTTTCTTATAGTATTCCCATTACATGATTACTTTTTGTAATTGGCCCACATTTCTTGAATATTCTGTTCCTACTTTTTATTCATTTTACTCTTTGCCTTTCAGTTTGAGAGTTTTCCTTTCTTCTTTTTTTTTATTTAAATTTATTGGGGTAACATTGGTTAATAAGTTTCAGGTGTAGAACTTTATAATACATCATCTGTATATTCCACTGTGTGCTCACCACCTAAAGTCTGCTCTCCTTCCTTCACTATATAATTGACTCCCTTTATTCTTTTTATCCTCTCCCCACATTGCCATCCACTAGGGTAACTACCATACTGTTGTTGTCTTGTGTTTATGAGTTTGTTCTGTTTGTTTGTTTTGCTTTTCATTTTGAGAAGTTTCTATTGGCATATGTTCAAATTCACTGATTCTTTTCTTGGCCTAGTGCAATATACTGATGAGTCTATTGAGTCATTCTTTATTTTCGATACAGTGTTTTTGATTTCTAGCATTTCCTTTTGATTCTACCTTAGAATTTTCATCTCTTTGCTTATATCAACCACCTGTTCTTGCATATTGTCCATGTTGTTCACTTTTTCCATAAGAGCTCTCAGCAGATTAATCATAGTTATTTTAAGTTCTTTTTCTGGTATATAGTGCCAGATGGATGCTAGAGTAATTGGGAGGCACACTTCATAAATTCTGTAAATGTTTAACCATTGTACTATATACCTGAAATTAATATGAAACAATAATATAGATAAGTAAATATAATAACACTTAAAAATTTTTTTCTTTTATGATACTTCCAAAATATCTGTCAAATGTGAATCTGGTTTTGTTCCTTGCTTTGTCTTTTCAGAATTTTTGTTGTCGTCTTTAGCATTCCTTCTAAATGTTGTTGAAAACTAGATATTATTTACTGGGTAATAGAAACAGAGATAAGTAGGCCTTAGTGTGAAAATTTACCTGGCTAGGAGTTACACTGTGTCTATTGTTTGCTGTAGCAATGGATGTTAGAGATTTCAGTCTCTTTTAATGACCTTATCTTTGTATCTCTTATTGTATTTGGTTACCTTAAAAACTCCCTCTTAAATAGAGTGTGAATCTTGCAGTCCTTTCAGCTGTAATCCTCTGTTATTATGCACAAGTCCTGATGTTGTGATAAGGTGTATGATGGAGAAAGCATTCTATAATTCTAAGATTAGGTCTCAGTCTTTTAGTGGGACTGTGATCCTGGTCTGTGACATTCACGAATGGTTCTTAATTTTAACCTCCATTCAGATTAAATAGAAAGTTTAGCAGGGGCCACAGTTATGTATTTCCTTTCTCCTACTTCAGTAAGATTCTATAAAACAAATTCCTTTGAGAATAGTCAGAGAACAGAATGCTTATTTCAAAATGGCTACTTTTCCCTTGGGCATATTTCAAAATAATTGCTTCCCCCATCTGCTTGCTTGAAACATAGGAGATTGTTCTTTAATGTTCACTGTGAGAGAGAATCTGCTGGGGCTTCTAGAGGTATAACTCATGAAAGCATAGGAGACTTGCCCCGCCCCCAACACACTAACATTTAACTCTCAAGTTAGTCTATATTCAGTCTCCAGCAGTTCACCAATTAAAGTTTCAGTTTTCCTAACAGTTCCTGGTTCCAGTGTCTACTGCTCCCAGCAAACTGTGATCTTCTGTAGTGGCCTATCTCTTCAGTTTTGGGACTGTTGGTTTCCCCTATAACCTCAGTTCTCTGATGAATGTAAGAAGAATTACTGATTTTCAGCTATTTCAGCTTTTTTTCTTGTTGTGAGTATGAGAGTGACAACTTCCCAGATCTTTTTACATTGAAGGAAAAACTGAAAGTCTAAACCTTTTTAAAAAAAATTCATAAGAATAAATGCTTTGTTCTTGGGAAGATGTAACATACTAGATATCAATTCCCCATTATTTAATAATAATAATTTTCATTATAATACTTTCCATTCAAATTCCCATTTGTTTTTTATAGAATTTGAAAGAATATTTTAAATTCATCAAAATGATTGAAAATGTAACAAAGAGCCTATCATATATATATATATATATATATATATATATATATATATATATGTATATATATGAAAAATGACCTATTCTACTAGATACCAAAATACATTACAAGCTATAGTAATAGCCAGGAGCTATGCCAAAATGTATATGCAAATAAATAACACAGAGTAAGTGTTACAAGATTAGACTAGAGAATTATCTCTATGATTGAAATAAAATTTTATATTTGAAGGAAAAGTGTGGATTATGCAATAAATGTTATTGAAACAACTGGTTAGACATTTGGAAGGAAATGAAGTGAGATTCATTCTGAAAACTTAAACCAAAATAAAGTCCAAATGGTTCAAATTTTTAAATAATAAAAATTAAGCAGTAAAAGTGCTACAAGCAAGGAAGATGGTGACTTGAATGGATTCCTGCTTCCCTCTGTTCCTAATTCCAGTCCTAACTGCCTCTGCTATTTTCAATGTTATTTATTTAATAAGATACTTAACACTATAAAATTTCCTTTGATTTTTGGCTTTATCTGTATAACATAAGTTCTTATATAAAGTTTTTTTCCTTTATGTTATGTCTTAGTTAGTTTGAATTTTTCATTTCAATTACTTCTTTGATCTGAGGGTTAATTAGAAGATTATCTCTAAAATTCCAGGAAGTTTTTTGTCATCTTTTTGTTATTCACTTACAAAAGTTTTAAAGGAAATTTGAACCTAGAATCTTATACCCAGCCAAACTATCATCAAAGTGGAGGTGCAAAATTAAAAGTTCATTAGGAATACAATGCTCAATAAACTCGCAACACACATTCTCTGAAAGAATTATTTAAACATACTCCATAAAATAAAAAATGATTGAGAATGCAAGATTTAAGTTAAAAAGTAAAGAACAAATAAACCAGTATATTTAATAGCTAAATAATTATTAAATACTTACTAGTACATAAAGTTGGTACATAAAATAATAATCGGCATAAAAATTATACAACTAAAAATTCTAGATAATCTCAACATGAAAAGTTATAGGCAGACTTAATGGAAGAAAAGAGAATTGAAAGCATGCTAAATTGCTTTTCTTGATGCAACAAGGGTAGGACTATACATCATATATATACATATCATACATATTATATATGTATATGTGATATATATATACACATATATACTGATTAATCTGAGCTATCTAGATAAGATAAATTTAAATATGTGTTTCAAAATTCCAGTGAAACTACAAGAAGATTAAAAATAGAATATCGAACTTTTAAACCACTAGAAGAAAAAAGTGCAAGAAAGAAAATGCGATCAATACATAAAAAAACAGAAAAGGAATAAAAAATCAAAAGAGGAAGAAAGGAAGGGGAAGAAGAAGGAGAGAGGTATATGAGAAAAGTGAGAAGAAAGGCATAGCAAATAAAATTGTAAAGTAAGATGTCAGTAACATATTTAAATATGTCATTAATCACAAGAAATACAGCTGTGCTAAATTTCTCAATCAGCTTGTAGGAGGATAAAATCTAATTATATGTCACATACATGTGTTACACATGAAACAAAGTAATTTTTGAAATTTTTTCAAAATCGAATTTTCAATTTCAAATCAAAAATCAGAAAAATTAAAAACAAAGATAAAGATATAGCAAGATAATGTTAACAAAGAGAAACAAGTGTAAATATATTACTATTATACAATAGGAAATTTAAAAGCAAATAGCATTAAACATAAAAAGAGGACTATTTCATAGAGATAAAAGCCTTACTTCAATAAAAAGATGTAAAAGTTCGAACCTTTTAATACCTAAAATATAGCTTTAAAAATATAAAGAATCTCAAGCTTCAGCTAGCATAAAATTTACCCTAGAAACTTGTTTAAAATGCTGATTCTCAGTTTCTATCTCTATCTCCCTACCACCATTTATTGTCTCTTACCTGAATTATAGCAATATCTTCCTGTCAGGTCAAAATTGCAATTAAAATTTTAAAGCTGAGGAATTAAGTGAGATCTATCTGTCTGTCTGTCTATCTATCTATCTATCTATCTATCTATCTATTTATCTATCTATCTATCTATTTATTTATTTATTTATTTATTTATTTATTTATTTATTTATTTATTTTTAAGCACCTATAGCACCTGATATTCTTAGGTGGTCTTCCCTCCAAGTACTAATCAGGCCTGACCTAGCTTATCTTCCAAGATCAGATGAGATCCAGCATGTTCAGGGTGGCATGGCCATAGCCTTAAGTGAGATTTAGAGAGAAAACAGTGACTGGTTCAAGGTCACACAGATAGATTATGGCAGATCTGGTACTTAGATCTAAGACTTTATTTGCAAAAACAGCATCAATTCTAATATATTTCAATTCAAGACTGGTTTTTCTAAAGTTTAGATTTTCACTCACAACATTAGTTTCTGCATAGAATCTCTGTCTACAAAAGACTGACCAAGTGTGAGATAGCCATGAGTCAGAGGTCAGACAGACCTACTGCAGTGAGTCAGAAAATCATGGAAGGTCCCACTATAATTTAAAAAAAAAAAAGAAAAAAAATGAGGCAAAGGGTAAATGTATTGCAGCTGGTAAGTAACACAGCCCAGATTCAAATT
The DNA here is from genome assembly GCA_004027375.1 of Macroglossus sobrinus. Lineage (NCBI taxonomy): Eukaryota > Metazoa > Chordata > Mammalia > Chiroptera > Pteropodidae > Macroglossus > Macroglossus sobrinus. Next base: position 115,560 of record PVKZ01001771.1, on the reverse strand, counting down.
CATTTCACATGCCGGGGAATTTGGAAAAAGGTTAAAGGCAGAGGTTTTAACAGAATTTTTTGTAGTCAATCAAAGTCAAGAAAATGCAGCAAAAAAGAACAGATGAAGTTACAGCAAATAAATAGATTATAGATAGGGCCAGGTGAAAGTTGAGAAGTGTGGTGCTGTGGAAAACCATGGAGAGCAAAGAGCAAGGAATGGAATGAAAGGTAGGATAGAGTTCTAGCAGCCTGACAGCACCTGAATCCTTTAAGGATAATGATATCAGACAGGAAACCAAACCAGGAATTCGGCCATAAAATGTGAAAACAGAAGCCATCTACACCCACACAGCTCAAGGATTGCATTAACATGGCTTTACTAATCCACTGTCTTCATCAGAATGACATTACTATTCCAGGAACATTTTGCCCAGAAAGATAAACATTCCAAGCAACTATATTATTTAAGTGAAGATCATTTGTTTGTCTCTACAATAGATAGTATCAAATGATAATTTACTTCATAAGATTCTTTGAATCCTCTCATCTCAAAATCCTCATCTTCCTATGTCTACCAGTCCCAAACTATTATATCAAAATTTTTATCTAATCCTAATCAACCCCTCCTATTATAAGACCCATCCCCCTTAAACCACATTTCAAATACTCAAAAATATTCTAACTTTTTCTTCCCACTTTCTGAGATACTACTAAAACTCTGTGAAGGTAGTCATCTCCTTATTGGATCAGAATTTATTTATCTTATTTGCAAGTTGTTTTGGTGATATTTTCAGGAATCTAGCACTTGACAATACTGGAGGCCCATCAAAATCCAGTCAAGCCCTTCTCACTGTCATGACCCAAAATTTGTCTTAACACATTTTTTCTCCAAATTTGCACAAAACTTTCTTAAATGAAAAAGTGAAGACTGATTATAGATCAGTCTATATTATTTAAGTGCTTGGAATTTTTATCTTTCTGATTATAGAAAGTCTAATAAGAAAGAACTCACCATACATTATCCTGGTCTTTGTGACACTACTGTCCTCCCAAGTGAAAACCCCAATAGGCAAGGATATAGATATATTAGACCTTCAGGGCCATAAATAAAATAATCATTCAGGGATTCCCTGTAGTATTAAACTTCAATACTATTTTGTTAGGTGTCTCCTAAGACCACATGTTATACAGTTGTAGACATGTGTTCTGCTTTTTTAATGTCCTTTTAGGTCAAGATAGTCAATAGTTGTTTGCCTTCTCTAAGGAGAATCGACAATAGGTCCGGATTGTTATGCCCCAGGGATTTACTGAGGCATCTGCTACTTTTCATATATCCTTAACCAGGACCTTTTGTGGTGTTTTAAAATAAGGTAAACTCTGAGACTATCTACTTACTATTTTAGCTCAACAAAGGCATTTTTCCAAAAATAAGGTACAATGTAATTTCACTATGTAGGACAGGAAATGACAAATTATAGCCATTAACTAAATCTGCCTATCTTTGTAAATAAAATTTCTTTGGAACACAATCACACCCATTCATTTCTATATTATCTATTGTTACTTTAACACTACAACAACTCAGTTGAATAGTTGTGACACAGACTGTATTCCACATGAGGTATATTTACTATCTGGTCCTTTATAGAAAAAGTAAAAGTTATGCCCTGTTCTAGGATATGATTTACCCCAACAAAATTAGCCCCTTTCCCCTAACCAACTACAAGCCATCAAAACTTTACCAGGCCAGAGACAATGAAGAGGACATGTCAGTCTCACTGACCCAGTGCAATGGGTTCTCAATTTTTCTAATTGCTACTCCGCTGTATGATTTAATCGAGTTCTCAGGAACCAAACCTTTTCTCTGGAAATGTAAATACAACAGGTCTACTTATCTGTTCTCCAACTGTCTTCCACTCTGGGCTTATCTAATTATCATAAACCTATCTTATTTATTTTTTTTATTTGTTTATTATTTATTCCTACAGCACCTGGTCTTCCTAGGTGGTCTCCCATCTGCTAACCAGGCCCAACCCTGCTTAGCTTCCAAGATCAGACATTGGGCTTGTTCAGGGTGGCATGGCCATAGACCATGGACTGTGGCTACACTGGGGTGCGAACCAAGGACCTTCTGCATATAAAGCAGACGTGCTAACCCCTACACTATGGAACCACATTCACCTTTCTATCTTTTTGTGCATGATAAGTCTGGACAGCTCATGGCATTCAAACTCAACTTTTTGACACAGTGGCAAAAGCCTATCCATCTGCTGAATAATCATACCAGTTAAACCAGTGGAGATGTATGCCAACTTGGTTTTAGCGTCTTCTTTAAATTTGATGGTTACTCATGTTGTATAGTCTTTGCTTCTTCTTAGCAAGTAGGTTTATCTCATATAAAATTCCATTTTCTCCCTCTCATTATGCCAGATAACAGCACTTACTAAGATCCTAGTAATGATAACCTGAGAGATGAAAACTTTAGCAGTATTCAAAAGGCTTTTGTAAAATACCAGTCATTGGGTCCCAAATCAGAAAAATGTACCTGAAGAAATCCAGATATAAACTGCATGAGGATAATGTAAGCAGCCATTCTATGAAAGGCTGCTTAAAAGTACTAGAAAACCTCAAATAGAAACTTGCAAGAGCCTTACATGAAATTACCTACCAATGCAAGGACAAATTGGCCACTAAAGTCAATGAACATTAATGAGAAAATTTTACTAAAATGTCTGAGGGTGACTCTAGTGCATGCCTCATCTTTCACTAGCATAATCCTGGTAAAACTGTAAAAGTAGAACATGCATAAAAGCCCTATCCTCAGGGTCCTTTTCGATATCTTCAAATGGATTTCAGACAGGTACTCCTACACTGTGTTTGGAATGTGTTCAACTTATTGTTTGCTTCTTCTCAAGATTAATTGAACCCTTTCCCTGTTAGAGAGTTTCAGCTCTAATAATAGTGTATATCTATATATTATATGTATAACACATTATATATTATATTGTATATTATATCTGTTATATTATATTATATTATATTATATTATTATATTATATTATATTATATTATATTATATTATATTATATTATATTATATTATTATATTATATTATATTATATTATATTATATTATATATAATCTTGTTGTTGTATTATCAACCTAACTTTGTTTTGAATTGTCAGCCTCAAAATCCTTGCCTTACTGTGTTTTCCAGTTCTAGACTTGTATCATGGCCCTTACTCAGTTGTAATCAAGCCCTGAGATTAAAAGACCTACATTAAACTAGACTGCAAAATGTTATAAATATCCCAATTTTGCCCTCTCCACTCTGAAACACTACTAAGACTCTCTCAAGATAATGCTTTCCCATACTGCAACAAGGATAAACTCACTTTGCGTTGGTTTTATTTTTGAGAAGTCCAGGGTCAATTAGGGGACCAGAAATTGAGGAATAGGAGAGGGGCTTGGTTTTAATATCCAGAAATGACGGCAAATGATGGAAAAACTGGCGATAATGCAATGTGAACCCATTGATTGAAGGGCCCTATTATTTGCTTTTATTAAAATCCTGACTGTTTAAAGCATCTGGAATGGCACTGAACCTACACAAAGGCATTTCTGGCTATAAGGAATGCAAGCAACAGCAATGTAGACTGGTCATTAAAATGTATGCCTTTGGAAAGGGACAAAGACAACAAAAGTTAATTGAATTTTATGTCTTATTCTTAAACGCACGTTTAGATTCTGGAAACTTGAAATCTTGTTTTGAAGCTAGGTTTAGGATAATTAAAGAGAAGGCCCAAGAGAATTCTCACCTGTATTTCATCCATGGAATAAGTTCTGTCATCTCTATGTGCTCAGGTTTTTCCCTTGTGCAAAAGAGAGGCATACTCATTTTATTACACTTCCTAGATGTTGCATTTTTACAAATTGAAGGCAAGACTCTCCATCAGCAAAAAGATTATAATTCCCTTTATTGTGATACACACTTATTGCAGTAGTCTGGAACTAAATATGCAATATCTCTGAGGAATACCTGTGTAAATGGTAATTACTTTCCCTAGTCTCTTCCTTGTTGATTAATTTGCTTCTTTGGCTGTGTTCTCCTGTTCATTTCTCATTCTTATTTTTATTCTCTCTCTCTTTTCTAATTTGTCATATTTCTTTCATTTTTTGTTATAAAAACATGTCTCCAGGGAAACCAATCATTAGGACTAAAAAACTGAAAACCAAAAAAATTTTTTTCAATATTCAAATAAGAATTTGTTGAAAGAGCTGACATGAATAAGTTATTTGCTCTCTGTCTTCAATATAGTCATGTACCACAAAACAAGATTTTGGTCAGCAATGGACCACATATACAACACTGGTTTCATAACATTATAATAGAGCTGAAAAATACCTATCGCCTAGTGACATTACAGCAAACATTTTTGGTGATGCTGGTATAAACAAACCTACTGCACTACCATTTATATATAAGTATAGCACATGCAGTTATGTTAAGTACATAATACTTGATAACGATAAACAACTGTTAATGATTTATGTATTTACTATATTACACTTTTTATCATTATTTTAGAGTACATTTCTACTTATTAAAAACAAAGTTTGCTATAAAACAGTATGCCATTAACAACAGTAACAGCCTCATATATCTCTTTTACTGTCTCTTGATTGCATTATTTTCTCTTGCACTTAATTTAATCTCATGTTGTTTTATAAATTTAGTGTAAGCTAAGTGTACAGTGTTTATAAAGTCTATGGTAGTGTACAGCAATGTCCTAGGCCTTCACATTCACTTACCACTCAATCACTGACTTACCCAGAGCATCTTCCTTCAAGCTTCATTCATGATAAGTGCCCTATACAGGTGCCCTATACCATTTTTTTATCCTTCATACCATATTTTTATTGTACCTTTATTTTTAGATATATAAACAGTTATCATTGTGTTAAAAATGCCTACAGTATTCAGTACAGTAAAGCTATCATTGTATTAAAAATGCCTACGGTATTCAGTAAAGTAAAGCTATACAGGTTTGTAACCTAGGAGCAATAGGCTAGACCGTATACCCTAGGTGTGTAGTATGCTATACCATCTAAAATTGTGTAAATGTTCTCTATGATGTTCACACAACAAGGAAACCACCAAACAATGAATGTCTCAGAACATGAGCGTCTCATGACAGTATATGTAAAAGTGGGTAAAGAGATAAACATTTTCTCTAAGTGCTTCATATTTTCCAGCTGACTTTCCATTACCAAGAGGCTGATTATCCAGCTTTTTTGCTTTGACTCTTGAGAGAAAAACTGGTATAATGTAGGGGAAAAGACACTGGACAAGCTTGATAAATCCTGGCTTTTTCAGTTGTTAGCTTTGTGCCCTTGAGCAAACCACTGAACCATTCTAAAGCTCATTTTCTTCACTGATCAAAAAATGCTGCCTACTTCACTGCATTGCTGTGAAGGGCCAACAAGATAATGCCTGTTAAAGTCCCTGATGCACACACACTAGGGACGGCTATATTGTAACCACAATGTAATAAATATTTATAGAATGTATGGCTTTCTCATCATTAAAAAAAAATGCAGACTAAAAATTTATAACAGTGGACTGGCAGAATCATCATGGATTTTTAAAAAGTTCTTCGTAAACTAAAACAAATTACAAATTCAAAGTAGGTTTTGCATTTTTCCTGTTCTACATATCTTAAGATTTTTATTGTTTATGAGCAGCTTGAATTTCAAATCAAGCAGTATTTCTCATGAGAGGAAGTTGAAACTACAGCTTAAAATTATATTGGAACTTCTGTGAAATTGGCCCTTCTATGGTATGTATCACCTCACCATTTTCACTGAAAATGGGTGTTCCTTTCCATTTCCCTTTCCTCCCAGTAAGGTGTTTTGGAAACAAGGAGGCTTTGGATTCAGGAAAACCTAAATTTAATTCCTGACTCTACCTTAAAATAGAGAAATTAATATTTACTCTATAGAAAATTTTTTAAATATTTTTTAAAGTGCATGGTAGCCAAAAGATGGACTTATTTTTATCCTGAGGATCTACAACTTAAAGCAACTTTAATGTGCACATTGTTTCATCATTCTTAAAACACATATCTCAAGTATCAATCACATCTAACAGTCCTATCTTCAAATTCAGACTCTTCCATTAAATAGTAAATTATTCAATATCAGTTTCTTTTATAAAATGGAGATATTAATAGAACCTAGCTGATAGGATAGAAAGAGCAGTAGAGAAAATGCACACAAATGCCTAACCTTAGTAATAATAGTAATAATTTCAGATATATTTAAACTCTCACCGTAACAAAAAGTAGCAAAGTTATTGGGATAGTTTGCCATTTCTTCCTTCTTAGGTTTCCTTGGCCATATTTCTATCCCTCCCTTCCTAGGGCAGGTCTGTTTTAGTTCAGCTGCTGGCTCGAACATCTGGCAGGGTGCCCACACTTGACGTTTTCTGTTTGTGGAGCTAACAGGGTGGGGAGTTGGGGGCGGGGGGTTTGACCATCTTTACCACTAAGACATTGGAATCTTTTGAGTTAAACATTGCTCTACTGTTGCCATGCCCTCTCTTTCCTTTTCCCTCCCTGTGAATGAATTGGGAAAGAATGAACCTGAAGTCTATCTTGGACAGCTATAAAATCTTTTTGGTACGTGGGATGCTTCTCGAGGAGTGGGGCATTAGCCTCCCTGTTCATTCCTGGAGTAAACACAATGCGTCAGCGTATTCCCTAACACTGGGTCAATGTCTGAGGGAGCGGTGCTCTCGGTGCCTGGCACCTGCTGGTGTGGAGAGGTCTGTTGGCAGCAGTACACCATGATCAGCTTTGATGACTGCACTAAATACGGAGCTCACTGCTCCAGTTCCTTTTAATTCACTAAATAATATTTATCCTGTAATAGCAACATCACCAAGACTACACTAAATTTACGGAATTCTATAAGAATATATTTTATATTATTCCCTAAAAGTATATTATATAATATATACATATATATGAGAATATATTATATAGTATCTATGTATCCAACATTAAATTCACACTGATTTTTCTAAGTTACCTCTGTGAGAAAAAGCCAAAGTGAAACTCGTTTCTTTCTTGGAGGTCCACGCTGATTCTTGATTTAGGCTTTGAAGATGCCCTGCTGTCCTGTTTGATGTCTTCAATAAAATGCTGCTGCCCTGATGGCAACAGTCAGTCTCTAGACCTTCAGTCTATAATTTATTTACAGGTCCTTTGAAGGATCTATGGCACCAACTGTTGACTGCTTACTTGTAATTTTATAATTTGTGATACCAGGTCTATAACCTTTTCTGATTCTATGGAAGGGACAGGGAAAACATAATTCATTTTATTGAAGGTCACATTATTCTTTCTTCTCTCTATTCTGGACTAGCCAAACAGTCATGTTTTATTCCCAAAAGTACTTTTTCTGCAGTCAGTTCTTCAAAGGCCTTTCTGTTCACACAGTCCTCTAAGACTTCTCTTCTCTATGGCACATTCTTGTACTTTATTTGGGTTCTGTTGTAGAATCGATTAAATCATATCCCAGACAGTAGAATTGTTCTTTGCTCACAAGCATCAGGAAGCCAGAAGGTGGTGACATTTGGCAACCAGACTTAATGATTACTACATCACAATGACATTAACTTGGGAGGTCAGTTTAGTGCTAGCTCTATTTTATGAAATTGAGAAGTTCAGTCTCCTATTTGTGGTCATCTAATTTAGTTCAGAAGCACAGCTATAATCTGTACTAAAATGAGAATAGGAGAGATAATCTCATATATATCTCAAAACTGTAGAAAGACATAGAAACACACACTTGGTTGGCAAAGGTAACAAGTACACTAAGCATTTTATATCAACAAATTTTTTAAAAATTTCAATCCTCAATTACAATCCAGTAATAGTAATAGCAAATTTAATTACAGTTCCTTTCTGAGATGCAAGATCACTAAATTGGAAATAATTTAGTCATCAAATATTTTCCATAAATAAGCCAAATCAGAACCTGTGAGTGTATTTCCTCTGAGATATGAGTTCATTCTAAATTTTAATTCAATTTGTAGAGTCAGATCTAATAATTTTATACCTCCTTTGTGAACAATAATTCTGAAAAGGTAAAAAATAGTTCTATTTTTTGTATTTTTGTATTGAATAGTTCTACTTTATATAATTTGTTTTTTTCTAAAAACATAATTAGTATGTAAAGTTAATAATATGCTGAAAAAGCACAAAGAAGAAAATAAAAAGTATCTATAGTCCCACCATCCAGAAGGAGCTGATAATATTTTGAAGTCTTTCTCTACATTTAACTTCAGTAAGTTTTGTTTTTTTTCTTTTTTGTTTGTTTGTTTTTTTTTCCTTTTTGGAGCATATATTTATACTTTTGGGGAAAAATGCTTTTTTCATTTAACAGTATACTAAAATCACTTCTCATTTATTGACTATTTCAAACATAATTTTAAATATCTACATAATAGTAAATTATATTAATATAGTGCCTTTTTACTTTCTATCTGTTTCTCTGACATACTATTTGTATGCCTCCCAAGGCTACAAGCATCCATATTCTCAAGACTTTATGTAATTTACTAATATAGTGTGTTCCAAACCTCCAAGTACAAAAGTTCTAACACTGGGAATAAAATAAACTTCTACACACTTTCACTACCTAATCCACCAGTTTATCCACATATATATACATGTGTTCTACCTTCTTTGCTACTACAAAGTTTTAACCAATCTAAGGCCAACCCCTTTACTTATGCCCTGGATCCCATTTTCTCAGGACTTCTTAAGGACTTTGCTCTTACAATTGTCACCTCTCTCTCTTGCATCATCACTTTTTCTCCCTCTTACCATCTTCAAACATGTTGAATTATCTCTCATCTTAAAAAACTATCCCTTGAGGAGAGAAAAAAATGGTGTAGATCATAGAGACTCTGCTCATCCCTCTGGTGACCAAATCAAAGTTGTGACAGAAACAAGAAACAAACAGCAAAGAAAATAACCTGGGATCTAGATGAACAAGCCATACAAACAGGGAGAAATCCAAAAAATCACCCTGCAACGGCAAAAGGTAGGATGGGGCGAGGATGCAAGGCTGCCCTGGCCCAAACAGCTGAGTGATATGGAGGCTGTAGCAGTGGCAGTGACAGCCAGTGGACGCTCTTAATGGGCCATGTCCATGAGTGGACTTTCATAGTAACATACCTGTTCGCTCTGAGCACCAGTGGCAGTTTGCCTACACAAGGGGCACCAGGGACTTACCAGGGGACACTGAGTTATTGGAGTGAGGGCTGAGGCATGACTTGTTCTATACAGAAATACTGGTGGTATCCATTATTTCCTGTTGAGCCCTTCCCACTATCAGTGTGTGAACACAGTGCCGCCATAGCTGTGACATCATCAAACAAGATAACAGAGCTTGTTCCATCCAGAAGATTCCCTGAAACTCCACCTCCCCCAACTTGTGGCCCTACCCAAGCCACATTCAGTTATGTTTCCTTTGCTGAGCAGTGCCTAGACTCACACTGGAGGCAGCTGGCCTTGGTTTCCGGTGTGGCCTTTTGTGGTGACTATAAGCACAGCATCTGTGGGTTTCTTGCTGAATTTTAATAGGTGGCCCCAAAGGAGCATGGGCTGGGGATAAATTTGGCCTGCAGCTGAATCCCTCTCAGGATTGTGCCACTGGACACTTACTACACAAAGCTGTACTAATAAGACTGGAAGACTTAAGAGCTTTGCTTAGTACATAGAAACAGACATGGAAAGGCAGCCAAAATGGAAAGACAAATAAGCAGAAACCATATTAGACAACAGAACAGAGATCCAGAAATAGTGGAGTCAAGCAATCTAACAGATACAGAGTTCAAAAATACTAGTTATAAAGATATTCAATTAACTTATGAAAAGTACAGATGAATTCAGTGAGAACTTTAACAAAGAGATTAAAAAAACTTAAAAATAAAAATGGAAATTATAAAAGAGAACCAGTCAGAAATGAAGAACACATTATCTGAGATGAGAAGTATATTAAATGGAATAAACAAAGTGAATAAAGAAGGGGATCAAATGCCTTTATAGAGGATGGGAAAGCCAAGAATACCCAATCAGAATGGCAAGAAAAAAGAAGCCAAGAATATAATAATAACTTAAGGGGCCTATGGGACATGATTAAAGGTAAAAATATCCATGTCATAGGTCTACCAGAAGAAAAACAAGATGTTGAAGAACTATTTGAAGAAATAATGATGGAAAACTTCCCTAACCTATTGGAGGAAATAGACATAAAACCCCAGGACGCTCAAAGTGTCCCAAGAAAGAGGAACCGAAAGAGGCCCACCTTAAGACATATCATAATTAAAATGCCAAAACTTAAATACAGAGAGAGAATCTTAAAAGCAGTAAGAGAAAAGCAGTTAGTTACCCAAAAGGGAGCTCCCATAAGAGTGGCAGTTGATTTCTCAAAAGAAGCTATGCAGGACAGAAGGGTTTGGCACAAAATATTCAAAGTGATGAAACTCATGATCTACAACCACGAATACTTTATCTAGCAAAGCCATCATTTAGAGTTGAAGGGCAGATAAAGAGCTTCCCAGTTAAAAATAAGCTAAAGAAATTTATTAGTGCTCAGCCAGTATAACAGGAAATGTTGGAGGGACTTCTTTAAGAGAAAAAAATCAAGAACAGGAATAAAGGATGGTAATAACTACATTCCTATCAACAAAGTACCTCAAAATAGAAGTGCTCCAAACAAGGACTGAATGGATAAGAAAACAGGATCCCTATGTATACTGCCTACAAGAAACTCACTTCAGATTAAAGGACACACAGATTAAAAGGAAGAGTATGGAAAAACATATTGCCTTAATGGACCTAGAGGGTATTGTGCTGAATGAAATGGGTTGGATAGAGAAAGACAAATATCGTGTGATTTCACATACATATGGAATTTAAAGAACAAAATGAACAACAACAATAACAAAAGCAGAAATAAACTCATAGATACAGAGATATTTAGAAAGATACTAGATGTGGGGAGGGGGGACAAAAAAAGACAAAGGGATTAAGAGGTACAAATGGATAGCTGCAGAATAGACACAGAGGTATAGACTGTAGCATGAGGAAGATGGTTAATAATGTAATAAATATATAAAGGAAAGAAGGGTACAAGTTTTAGTGGGGTGATCACTTTGCAAGTTATATGGATCTCTGATCACTATGCTATACAACTGAAATGGATATATTATCGTATGCTAACTACAATTGGGAAAAAAACTTCATTGAATTGTACAATGTAAATACGAGCAACTAATTGTCTATTATATTTTAATGAAAATGAGGGGGGAAAACGACACTCTAAAAAAAAAAAGAACTCTTCCTTGACACCACTTTCCCCCAAGAGCTTTCACCTAATTTCTTTGCACTCTTATTCACTGTTTCCAATTTTACTCTCTGCATCATCTATAAAACAATAGAATCGGGCTTCACTTCTATCACATCAAAATGCTCCTGTAAAGGTCACCCGTGGCCTCCCTGTTATGGGATCCAGAGATCTCTTCCCATTCCTTAATCTGCACCAGTAACCAACCAGCTGTCAATCTTTCAGTTGATCTCTCAATGATTCTAAGTTGGTTTTCTCAAACATGACATGATAAATGACCTCTAAAGTTCCTGAAAGATTCAACTCAATTGACATTATGCAAAAAGTGGAGCTATGGTGAACCAAGAGCAGCATTTTATACAGTTTATCACTCTCTCCTTCTTGAAACAGTTTCTTTATTTGATTTCTAGGACAAAACGCTTTCTTTACCTCACTGTCAGCTCCTATTCATTCTCTTTTGCTGATTTCCTCCAATTTCCTGATCTCTAAACTCTATAGGGGAGCAGGAAACAGGACTCTTTCTTTCTCTATCTATAGTCACTCTGTAGATTAGTTATTTCCAACTCTGGTTTACATGAGAATGACTTGGAGAGCTTTTAAAAACTCCCAAATGTCTGAAGCTGCTCTCTAGAGTTATGATCTAGTTGGTCTAGGATGGGCAGGGCCCCATCACCTACACATAGTTTAAGGTCTCACAGTAATTCTAATGCACAGCCAAGATTAAGAACAGATAGCCTGGGCCCAGTGTGCTCTCATCCAGCCTGATAGCTTTAAATAATATCAATACAGTGGATCTAGCCTGAATTTTACTCCTGAACTCCAGATTCAAATATCTAGTCCCAATCTTCCATTTGCCTAACACAAGAATATTGGAGTCATCCCTAAAATCTCTCTTTTTCTTACAATACATTTCAACCTATCAGTAAATTCTACTGATCCTACTTTCAGAATCTATCCAGGATCCAAACACTTCTCACCACCCCCATCAGTATCTTGACTCAAGTCACCATCATCTTTGATCCGAATTGTCAGAGTAGCTTTCTAACTAATCTTGCTGCTTCTGTCCTTACCTTTATACAGCCATTTTTTAACAGAGCAGTTGACTGATGCTTCAAAAAAGTGGATTAAATCATGTCATCCCTCTGCTCAAAACCTTCCAATAGCTTCTCATCTCAGAGAAAAGCCAGAGGTCTTACTGTGACTGCCTTTGTCACAACCCACCATGCTACTCCAAGCTCACCTTTCATCATTATTCTTCTTGCTCACTCTGACCCAGCCACTGTCATCTTTGCTAAACCTTGAAAAAATATAGCATATTCCCACTGTAGGGCTTTTGCATCTGCTGTTCCTTTCACTTGAATTGTTCTTCCCTCAGATCACTGCAGGCCCTGCCACCTCACTCTCTTAAAGACCCTGTCCAAATGTGACCTTATAAAGGAGAACTTTTCTCACCACCTCTTATAAGAGAGCTCCACTAACCCACAACCACTACCAGTCTCTATTCACATATAGTGCTCTATTTTTCCTAACACCACTGACATATACATATATTTCTTTATACCCTCATTGTCTGTCTACCCATAAATAATCTCCATAAAGAGGAATTTTGTCAGTTTTGTTCACTGCTGAATCTCCACCTACTAGAATAGGCCTGGCACAAAGTAGACATTTAGTCAATATCTACTGAATAAATCAAAAAGTGAAGCTATGGTGAATTAAGAGCTAGAAGGCAGAATAATGTCAATTCAATCAAATCTTTCAGGGATCTAAGAGGTCATTTACTACAATTTTATTATGTCATGTTTGAGAAAACCAATTTAGAGCCATTGAGGAACCTACTGAAAGACTCACAAATGGTTACTGGTAGAGAAAATAGATGCTATACCATCTCCTGGTATCCTCCAATTCATCCTAGTTTTTAAATAATTCCTTTTATCTTAGGATTTTTCAACAATAAAATAATATACACTTCTACTACCATCACTAATCTAAATTATTGAACTCAATTCAGATAAAGAAACTGAGATCTGATAAAAAAAGGAATTTCAGATACTCAAACCAATAACATACCTAGAATCAAGCAGAAAATGGGAATCACCTTCTCCACCACTTAAACCACATCCCTACTTCCATGCTATACAAATGCGCTCTTCAGTTTGCCTTTTATCGTTCCTATTAACATATAGGAAAATTGAGACTAAGATGAGAAAACTGTCAAGAAAAACTGACATAAAAGTGCAATTCTGAGTGGCTTATGGTCATGATTAACTACACATAGACACTTACTGAAGGGAAACAAAGGAGGAGGCATTTTATTCTAATAATCTGACTTGCTTTAGGTATTTAGTATTTGTGAAGGAGAAGGATGCTAGAAAACAAATCAAGCTGGACTATGAACACCAGGTATGAGGATTGAGAAATTTTTTTTTAATTATTCAAGTTCTGATCATTTGTTATAAGCAGCAAATCTGGCTTTGGGCCCAACTCCTGTAATAAAAGATTAGCATGATAACCAGTTGCAATACTTTGTCTCTCCAAAGACTCATTCTTAACTTTCTTTGGTTAAATCACAAAATATGTTTTTTATTTGCAGTTAAAATGAGAGAGAGAGAGAGAGAGAGAGAGAGAGAGAGAGAGAGAGAGAGAGAGAGAGAGTTTCTTATAACCTTCCTCAATTAAAAAAAAAAAACACCCACGCAGTATACGAAAGCAAATTAAGCAATAGTCATTTTTCAGTTTGTCTATAAATGTAGAATAATTTATTTTTCATTACAGAGAAAAGTTTTCATTACTTTAAATATCACTTGAAATAGTTTCAAAGTGTTGAGAAATCAGTGTATGAATCAAAGACGTCCAAGGAATTCTGTAAATTTCAGTGAAATCCTGTTTGCTACAGATTTGGAGCATTTTTTCCTCTGTCCTTTTGAACTTGTTTCTGTTGTGCTGCTCTTGCAAAATATCCTTACACATACTTTAAAACCCCTGACAGGGCAGTTATCTTCATAGCTCACTTGAAAACCATTGGGTCATTATAGGGATGTGCAGGTGCTTAGGGAAGGGAGCTGGGTAATCTTTACATCAGCATTGTTTCTTTCTTCCCCAAGATCCTGAACAGAGCATTGCAGACTCAGAGATAATGGCCTTATTTGTAAAAGTATCCAAATCTAACATAAGTTCCTGGAATCACTCATATTAAATATAGAATATGGATAGACACAGGCCTTCAAATCTCACTAGTCTTTAAGAAAAATGTAAATGGGTATAGTGACCATGAGTGCAATGAAAACATGTAAGTGGGAGACAAGGGGAGGGAATGGGACTAGAGAAAATAGATCCTGTTTTGACTGTGATTTCTGTTTTTACATAAAAGTTATGGAGTTTTTATCACCCAGTCCTAGCTTACAGCTGATGGCTAATATTCTGGCCACCCAAGAAGTCATCTTAAAAACATAACAAAATATATTGTTATCAAATGGTCTTATAAGATTTGGTAGTATACATGCAAACTTGTGGGACTGTAATGTTCAGTTCCTAATATCAAGAATATCCTTAACTCATCTGGAGACTTGTCAGCACTACTTAAGAAGGCCCTTAGGGTCTCATCCCAAATTCAAAATCCTTTTCCCTCTTTGAAATCCAAAGGGGGAACTAGTGTCATTTATCTAGAAAATATATGAGTAACAGTTAAACCTTGGCATGATATCAACTCAAGTATTCAGTTACTAGGCACCGAAAGTCATTTGAAGAGGAAAAGTCACCTGAAAGCTTTTCTATCCAGTCCCAGTTCAATCCATTAGGTGTTTATTGAATTTAAGAATGCACAGTTCTGGGCTTATTGACTTTTCTCCTTAACACCATAACTTCATGTTGACAAAGGGCCTTACAAATAAATCATATGTAACCACCTCTGCTGCTGAAGTCAAACACAGGGAGCTACCTATGGCCCTCAGAGTTCTGAGCTAGTTCCATAGTCCAGGCACCCTAAAGACTTCTGGCCTCCTGCTAGCATCACATTCATTAAGTCATAGTTAGCAGGCCTTTTAGCAAGGAATGAGGATGCTTCATTTGGTGAAACTAAGCTTGCCAGAACTACCTACAGACCACTGAATCTAGGCAAGGATGAAACCTAAGCAGCAATCTCACAGAGGCATTACTGAAGAATGTTTATATGAGATCCCTTTCCCAGGACTATTTACAAAGGGTTTTACTGAGTATTTAGTTTACATAAATTCCACACACAGACACCTTAGGCAAGTTGTAAGCGTACTTGACACTTATCTTCCCATGACTGTCATCTCTCCTTTTTCTTTATGTCTTTTCAGCACAGATACCATGTTTTCCTGAATTCATATACAGGTTACTGAGTGGGTCTGTAATGCCTTCCCACACAGATGGGGACCATGCTGTCATTTCTTCCCAAAACTAAGCCCCGGGGGACATGTCTAATATACAACAGGTACTCAAACATTTGTTCCGAGTAGGTGAATGAATGAGTGAATGAATGAATGATGTGAGTGCATGAGTGAGTGAACAAATGACCACACCTACATTCTTTCCCTTCTAACAATACTTTCATTCCTAGGCAGACTTGGGTGTCCCTAAAGCCCTGTTCTTTATACTCTCTCCTGGTTCCAATCATTGACTATCTTTAAACTAAATCCTAAGTCCCCACCAAACAAGAAAAAATAATATAACTTTTTTCATCTTTTTTACATTTTAGTCTTTTCTTTATCATTTGATACACATGGGAATGCTGAGGTTATTAGAGGAAGGTGTTTGGCTTCATTTTATATGAAGGAAATTAAACTGCAGAAAAGATAAAAGTGTTCATACACAGTCTTACAAGTCTCATGAATTTAGAACATCTGAATGTCCCCAGGTTTGCACTCTCAGGTATCTATCCATCTTCATGTGATTCCAGCTTGGTTGCTATACTACCTCTCCCAGAAGTATCTCTATCTATTCAATTTCATTCAATTTAACAAAAATTTATTTAGAATAAAAAATTTATTGCAAATCAGTTTTGTACCAGGCATTTTGTAGATGTTGAAAACTGAAAAAGACACAGTCTCTGCACCAAAAGGACTCCCACTCTAGAAAAGAGACCAGGCAATTGACCAAAGTTTAGTGAATTAGAAGACTACTTTAAAACTTTCCTAATTATAAAATTAAAGATTTTATACCAGCCAAAGGAGTTTTAGACATTAACTGATACCTGAAAAGTTATTTGGTGATAGGGTGGTAGATATAGGCTACCTTGAAGGGAGCATGCCTGGATTGTGTAAGGGTACCCAGCAGATATCAGATGAACCTGACTTTCCCCTTCTGGTTTCCCCATATTCCCTCTGAAATGATAAGCCCATCCTCTCTGACCATTGGCCTAGTTCTTGTAAGTACTCCATCTGCTCCTTTCAACCACAGCTCTTGTTACTACCACAGACGCTGGGTCCACTGAATCCTTCCCTGTAATCCAAGACTCCCAGAAGCCAAGAATCCAGTGTTCTCTCTCAGCCCCTTACCCCTTTCATCACATAAGAAAACCATGCCCTCATCCTAGGCATCCTTATAGAGCTAGCACATCTGGGCCTCATTTTTTCTCCATAGACAGAAAGAAGCAAAATCCACAGCCCACGACCAACTCTGGTGGAAAAACTCTGAAGGGTGACAAAGAGCATCTTAGATCTTGGAAATGGGTAAAGGTTATAGGAAGAAGGGACCCCAGAAACTGATTGTAGAGTCAATACACAGATCTTACTTTTTTGTATATATAAGTGTGCATGGGGTAGGGAAGGGGCAGGGGTGGTTGTGAAAATGTCCTGCTCAGCTATCCTGTTACAAGGAGTGTAGCTGACTGATGGCCCATCTACAGCCCTGCTAGATCTGCCATGATGTTTGAGCCAAGGCCATGCTTCCAGCAGGCTGCTCTCAGCCAGTGAACAAGCATCGAGGGAAAAGTGCCAGCCCATTCCTCTGAGAACTGGGGCTCCTCTAACTGGTGCTTTGAGCTCCAAGACTCCCATTAGCCTGGCCAAACCATCTTTGAAACTGCTCTACAGTCTGGGATTCTTCCACACAATCTTCTTTCCTTCCCCTGCCCTTCTTTCACAGGTGTCAGACCTGCATCTTGGTCTGAAGACTCTCTCTGCCTTCTCCTGTTCTTTTCTCTTTATGCTTCACAAGTGTTTCCACCAGTAAATCTCTAGCACATCATATCTCACCTTGGTATCTGTCTCTTAGAGGACCAGAACTTACACAGTGTTTGATGAAACTTAAGTTTACCTGAACTGCGACAATGCTACTTTATAGGCCACACTGAGCTAAGAAATTAAAAGCAAAAAGTCATAAAAATATGGCTTTGTTGGAGTATACAAGTAATAAAAATTATAAGAATCTATGTGAACTGCATACCGTTTATACCTAATTACCATGTGGTATAATGATAATTATGTAGGTTATTCAATGCAGATCAAATTAACTTTGCTGTGAGTTTGATTACAGCACTGAATTGTGTTCTTTAAATTTACTGAAAAATGACTTAAAATTTTTTTGAAGATTAGAAGAAACAGTGCAAACAAAAACCAATTGTCTTCAAAATCCACATACAGAAAGGAACAAACTTCAATGCATCTTATAAAGATATTTAGCAGCAAAGATATGTCCTTCTTATGCTCCACCTTGGATTATGAGATTTTAAGAATGAACAAAGAAACTACCTTTATTTCTTACGTGTGACCCTTTCAAATTGTTTTTTCTTCCAACCAAATATTGGCTTTCTGGGATCACTCCATATTCTCTAATGAAAATAGCTTCATAAAGTGGTCAAAGTTCTCCAGGGCACCTGAGCCAATGACTGGAAATGTGGGCTCCTAGTTTGCTAACACTGAGTGTGCCCAGCAGACTGGACTTGCAAGCAGGCAATGGCTTGTGTTGCCTAAGTCACAGAGCCCAAAGCCCGGGATTTAATCTTAAAACTCATGCAGCTGCATATGAGTGTGGTCATGCCCCACATGTGAACACACAGGCTCTTTACCCGCTTCGTGAATTGGCACAGTGCTGCTTGGATAAGAGAGTGCTATCCCTGGGTTGCAGATAGACACGGTATAACAGGAAAGGTCAGAAGTTCAAATTCTCATCTCAGGGAGCATATCTCAGCTCTTCCTTGCTTTCAGGTTTGGACACAATCTCTAAGCCAGCCTTTTTGCCTTGACACACACTGAGAAGCTAGGATAGGTATCTTCTCATGGCTCTGGGGACTCCTAACACAGGGTAGGAATTGCCAAGTGGGCTGTTTTGTGCAGAAAATCTTCAGCAGTCTGGTGGAGACTGAGGTAATATTTTTTGGAGATCTATCTTGAAGGCAATCACCTAGGCATTATTCTGGGCATTTCACATATCATATTTAACTCCTATTACAACTTCTTTTTCTGATGAAAAATTTAGAGTCACAGAAGTTAAAAAACTTAATTTAAGTTCACATAGACAGGAAGTCGCAAAATCAGGATTTGAACAACAACCTATTGAAGTCCAACTTCTCTTTCTCTTTCACCTCTCAGTTTTCCCTGAAGAAAAAGGGAGTTTGGGGTCACATAAGTGTCAGTTTCCTCTTGATGTTGTAACAAATCACCATAAACTTAGTAGTTTAAAGCAGCACAAATTTATCATCCTACAGTTCTGGAAGTCAGAAAAGTATGAAATGGGTCTCACTGGTGTAAAAGCAAGGTGTTGACAGGGATGTGTCCTGATGGAGCCTCTAGGTGAGAGTCATTTCCTGCCTTTTCCAGCTTCTAGGGACCACCCATATTCCTTTCCTCATGACCCTCTTACATCTTCAAATACATCACTCTAATCTCTGCTTTCCTTGTTAAACTTCCTTTTTCTGACTTTGATCCTTTTACCTCTCATTTATACAAACCCTTGTGATTACATGGGGCCCACCAAGATAATCTCTCTATCTCAAGATCCTTAATCATACTTGCAAAGTCCTTTTTAAATATAAGATAACATATTCACAGATCTGGGGATTAAGACAAGGACATTTCTAGGAAACATTTTCTATCTATTGCACATAGATAGTGTGTCCTGTCTATATCAAGACCGCCACCACTCCTGTGTCCTCTTACATGGCTTGCACAGAATTCTTAACTATTAATCTAAGTCATGTAAATTGCTTGGAGATTTCTATTAGCACTTGAAACCTCCAAAGTGAGAAATATTTCTTTGTATAAAAAGCTAAATATTTCCTGAAAAGCCAAAAATATAGTAGTAACACTTCAACAAGCCAATGTATGGGTACTTCTTGCTTTTAGGTTGTTTTGCTAAGGAGGATGATGACATTGGAACTTGAAAGAGCTATTAATTCTCCTTAATAAAAATTGCATGCTTGCATTTCTTTCTACTTTGAATGTTGAAAAGTTGACATACCATTTAAATCTTTAGTGTAACCAAAACCAGTAGTATAAATAAAGTCCTTTCACTCAGTTTTTTTCTTATAAGTAAACTGTAATAAGCAGAGAAAATAAATACCTAGAGTAGATCTTTTCCTATTGGATAAAAATTAACACTTCACCTTGACACAAATAATATGTAGCAGTTTAATATTCTGTTTATGCGTTGAAACCTGTTAGTTTATCTTTCTTTAATGGGAATCACCACAAAGTACTATATGAGTGTTCGGTGTGGTTTTTTTTTTTTTTTTTTTTTTTAATTTTCCTAGGTTGAGAAAACTTAGGAAAAATATCACATACTATGTAAAACATACCATGAATTATATCAAAATAGATGGAAAATTTTGTTGATACAGAACTCTCATAAGCCTGTGTTGCTTTAAGAATGGCATCCACATCACTAAAGGATTTGTTCCATTTTAAATCTGCAGTGCTGCTCCATCTGACTGATGGAGAGATATACTAATCCATTGTCAGCCTTTTTTGCAGCATTGTAGATGCTCGATGCTAGGTGCTAAGTGACATTCACATACATATTATACCTCTATAGGAGACATACATGGAAGAGAAGTCAAGCAGTGGGATAATGTATAGTCACTATAGTTCACATCAGTGCCAGACCGAGTCTACTAATTTTTGATGGAAAGACTGCATTACTACAGGTTATATACAATTCCAGAGTGCCAACTGCAATCTCGTTCTTTTATCTCTTTATTAAGAAATCACTTTGGAATGAAAGTGAAGAAGGATAAAGAATTGAAAGAATAACCTTAAACCTTGGATTTTATTTAATTTACTTTTTAAAATAGTCATAATATACTTGTATGATAATTAATATAGTTTACAAATATTTGTATAAATATTTAAGAATTATAAACATTGATACTTGATTATTAGAGATAAATTACTTAATAAGATCAGGATAGTTGATATAAAGCAGAAATGGGGGTCCTGGGCTGTCTGTCAAGACCTTTTGTTTTCTACATTGTCTTTTTTATGTCACATCTAAACAAAATTGTAAAGTAGATAAAGCATACCTTTGGTGTCTCCCACATCTTATATTTGAGGTCCCCCAGCAATATTTGGCACCTACAGTTCTGACTGCTGACTCCCACAGCCTCTGCAGTGCAATCCTGCAATAGTGTCCCACACTACATAGCTTCTCTTCCCCCGACAAAATTGATCTGTTCAGTGTTCTGTTTCCTAGGACTATGTTCTCTGCACTAATGGGTCAATCTGATATTTCTCCTCTGGTCACATATTTCATTTTAACAGGTACTTTCTAGAGCTTGTCTTAACCAAAGGAGTTCCTACAAAGCAGTAGATATCTTTGGATGGGTACAGCCTGAAATCCCACTCTATAGTACTTGGCCTGTCAGTAGAGATGGCTTTTTAGCATTTTGTCTCATTTCTTATTATGCCTTTAATAACAGAATAGCACTGTCTAGTTTCTGAGAAAAGTTTTACTTTTAACTGAATACTCACATATACAGAATATACACCTATGAGTTCTTTACTTCTGACTCAAGATACCCATTGTAATCCATACAGAGTTTAACTAGTGTATGGAGTGGTTCCTCTACCATATTCAGATCATTCTACCAGATTCTTAAACTTCTTTCTTAATTTTGGAGCCAATCACTTGGTCACCATGTCCCCATCCTCCAGGGAGCTTCCCACTCCTGCAGGATCTATCTCTCTCTTCATCCTCCACTACCATGATTCTCTTGGTTTCTCAAAAACCTCTAATTCTCAGCCTCCTCCCACCCACCCATCACCCATTTGGGATTCTTTTCTTTATGTTCATCTTCAGAATTAGGTTGCCAGTCATTTCCTTCCATTTGATTTTTTTCCCTAGATGGATTTAGATAAGGCTTCTACTCATGAAAACAAAGGAGAAAATAAAAGACCAATCCCATTAGGATCAAATGTCTTCAAGACAATGACATTTCATATTGCCAAGAAAGACTTTACATAATTCTGTGTTTTTAGACTAAAGGTATCTTGTATTCTTTCTATAGCTAGAGTTGCTCTAACTTGATATGAACATAACTTCAGAAGGAAGATGAACATAGCCGATGCTTCCTAGAAGGAGAAGGAGAGGGAAACCTATACCTCCACAGTTCATTCATTGATTTTGCAAACATTATTGGTCACTTATGCCAAGCACTAATGATAAGGAATAAATAAGTCAGACATGGTTTTCTACCCTCATGGAGCTTCTTACCTAGATTCTAGAGCTGTAACAGGCTTTAAATTTTTCTTAATTTTAAATTGCTGTTTCTCTGGTGTAGTGGAGGGAGGAATTGTGTTCAACGGTTTGAAATGTCAGATTAAACTAAGCAAAGCCAGTTTCCTCATGCTAGGCCTTTAATACGTAACATACATGTGACTCTCTGAGGGGAAGGGGAAGAGGATGAGATGCAATATAATTTGCTTTCCTCAAACTTATTTCAACACAAATTTTTTTGAAGAGTACTTATTAACATCAACTGTTGACAAAACATATTTATGTTAATGATTCCAAGACCCAAGTCCAAATGCATTCTTCTGTATATGAGGAAACCAAAGTGTCCTAGAATGATGAGGAGCATTGCTGAGACAATAACAGGCCTCCTTTCTATTATTCCCATGACCTTTTGACCATTCCATACTGCTTGTTTCTACTATCTTCTCTCATCCCTTGGAAAACATAATATCAGTGGGTTTTTTCTTCCTTACTTCCCTCCTTCTCAGACAATGGTCTTGTCTTTTCACTTGTTTGCTGGTTTTTTTCTTGGTTGTTTATAACATGGAATGTTAAACTCTTAAAAAGGTAAGGCCAGCTTTTAGACAATAAATAATGAACAATTTGTGCTTGGTTGATGTTTATAGCCAAAAGATGATGACTAGTTTCCTATGCACATCTTCTCAATAGCCTCATATAGACCTTCCTTCTACAGAATCCCTCCCCATCCCAACTCAGAACTCCTGAGTCATCTCGTCTACAATAATAATGCCATCCTGAAATGGGTTATTCTTGATATACTCTCTTAAAAGTTTCATTAACGAGTTTTTTAATTGATTTTTCCTACTTATAGAAGAAATTTCTTAATTGTTAATACATACGACTGATACATGGTTAACTACGTGCCAGACAGAACACACAGCATATCCTTCCTCTCATATGGAACAGATTGTATATGAGAAATTTGTGAGTATGTAGACTTATGTATGTATGTACTTAATTACAAAGTCTACCTAGATACAAATTAGGTCATATGGATATAATTTTAAAATTATGATGAATATTGAAAACTTGAGTGAAAAAAAAAAATCTCTTTTCACTATCTCCGTTGAAAAGATCCCCATGTCCCTAAGAAGCAAGTAAGGGCTGCTGTACTGCCACCTTGTGGGAATCATGCACAAGAGTTAATTAAATAAATACAGCTCTTTTCTTGCGTGTATAATCACATATGCCCAAAAGAAGAAAACACTTATTAAAGTGTTATTAAAGTGGGATATTTTACTACATGGATGATCAAGTGGCTACAGATACAATATTTGAGCCTTTAAATTAGCTTTTACTTTAATAATCAGACCAGCAAATGGTCACCACTGAACACTCACTGCTCATGTGCCCCACCCACTCTGTGGAGGGATTTCCAGAGAGCAGCAATTTGATGGATAAATGTGGGAAACAGAGGTCAGAAAACTATGAGCAAGCTCTTGTGGGTTATATCAGGAGGAATGATTCCAGAAAGTGACTTTAGTTTTTGGCTCTCTGTTCATTGCCTGTTGGGAAAACAATGCTAATCTGGTCTATGGGGATTAGGTAGGTTGGGGTCAGCCATCAAACATTCTACCTGCATGTGGTCCAATAGGCCACATGTGAGAGCAGAATGTCAAGGGGATGAGATGCTCTGACAAAGAAGGAAACTAAGGTTATATCCTCACTTCTTGACAATCAGCTCCCTTCCTACAAGGCAAGGGAATTTCCTAGTACTAAATCAAGAAAATATTTGTTCACTTGTTCTTTTATTCAACCACTAATTATTAAGCATTCATTATGTGACAGACACTTGCTAAATGGAGGAAATATAATGGTGAGAAACAGTCTAATGGTGAGACACAGTTTCTGCTCTCATGGATTTTACAGATCACTAATTAAATTTGGACAAGGTAAAATTCAAGGGAAAGTGATAATTGCACATGTGCTGCCACTCCTGTTTTCCAACCTGCCCTTGGGGGAACTTGTGTCAAATTCTGAGAGAAGAGAACAGACCAAAAGAGCTAGGCAAATAAGAGAGTTTTAACACTAAAGGGATTAAGACACAGAGAAGAGAAACTTCATGATAGAAGCTCATTGAAAGGTCATAGTTATAGTTATGGGTATAGCCCTTTCAAACTGATTTCATAGTGTAAATCTAGCATGTGCTAGAAGATACAGACAATATAAAGCCCAGCCAATGTGTTTAAATAGCTGATTATCATTGCAAAACAAGAGATATATGAAAAGCTAATTCATATGATAGATCATAAATCAGCTTAAAATAAAATGCTAAATGAATGGCACAGAGGGTAAAAGACTGAACAGAGAAAGCATTATGAAGGAGACAGCAACTCTATCATGAGTTGGCCTTTAAAGTTAGGCAGGAATTGGATAGGTGGAAAGGAAGAGAGAGGGGTGAAGGAAAATAACTCTAAACAACAGAAATAGCAGAGAGCAATAGTGATAAGACTTGACTGAAAATGTATGTTGGAGACTGTAGTGGGAGTTTGAGACCCCTGGTGTCTGCTAACAAGCCTATTTTTCTGAGTAAAAATAGAAATTTACAATGTTCAAAGAAGGAGTTCGTCTTAGTATTTCTCCTGTGTTCCTACCTAGTGGCAGAGCTAGTCAAGTTGGTGAAGAGAAGTGTCACCAAATAATAATATCATCAAGCTGGAGCCAGAAGTGGGTAAAAGACGGCAAAGATCTGTTTCTATCTTCCAGCTCCACTTTATTGTCAAATCTTCTGGTCACGTCTTATGGAAGAAACTATATTTTCTTTCCAGGAAGCTAGTTCCAGGATATTTGTCATATCAGAAGGGAAATGACAGCTTCTGGGAGAAGTGCTCAGATTAGAAAATGCAGGGCTTACAACTCAGCTGAGGCATGACCAAGTCTACAGTAAGGTAGAGAACTAAGAAGAGATCCATGGAGTTCCCAGAGTACTCACACTACAGAGGCCCCTGGAAAATCAACTGGTCAGCATCACCTACTTCCCTTATCTGCTGTGGGTATGCTCTGAGTCACCTCACTATTAAGTTATGTGCACACTGACTAACGTCCCTATGATCTTTCCTTTTTACCTAACTCACATTAGGTTAAGCTGTTGTACCTTTACACTCTGTTATTTAGTATACAAGTTTCGAAAATTCAAATTTATAAAAGTATTTAGTAGCAAATGATTCCTTACTCTTGACAAAAGTTCAGTTACAACTTTATGGCATAGGATAAGAGTCCACAAACTATGGCCCATAGACCAAATCTAATCCACTGCCTATTTTTGTAAATAAGGTTTTATTGGAGCACAGCCATGCCCATTTGTTTATGTGTTATCAATTAATGCTTTTATACTACAATGGCAGAGTTGAGTGGTTGTAACAGAGACCATTTGGGCAAAAAGCCTAAAATAGTTATAGCCTGGGATTTAAAAAAAAGAGGCTGCTAACCCCTGGCATAAAATAGATATACTTGATGTTTATAAGACTGGCATTCAGACTTATTGGCCAAGATCTTATAATAACTCAAAATCCTAATTTATAACCTTAAATATGGAAATAATAATACCTGTTTTGCCTATCTCATGACCCTTGCCATGAGGAGCAAATAAAAAAACAAACACCTCAGTATTTTTAAACCACAAATACAGGGCTCCAGTGCTCTAGAGTCCCTAATCTTCCCATTGCAAATCTACAGCAGCTCCAAGACATCTTCTATCTTCCAGAGGTAGAGTCCTATCTTCTTGTTGACTGGATTCCTTACTTTGGTTAAATTCTCATCCCCTCTCACTACTGCTACAAAAGGGCTTCCTTTGGCCCTGCTAGTCTCTCCTTTCCTTTGATATTTTTGTCATCCACAACAAATTCAAAGGAAGGGAACTTAGTCTTTCCCTTAATGAGTGACTAAACTTTAGAAATGAGACAGCCAGATGCAGATATCAAATCACTCTGGCTAAATTCAAGAATGAGTAGAAGATATGGGCAGATGTTTAAAGTATAATGAGAAGACTGTGAAGATAGTAGCCAGAAGTTTATTTTTGATTCAATAAATGGTGGAAAATTCC
Source organism: Macroglossus sobrinus (assembly GCA_004027375.1). Classification (NCBI taxonomy): domain Eukaryota; kingdom Metazoa; phylum Chordata; class Mammalia; order Chiroptera; family Pteropodidae; genus Macroglossus; species Macroglossus sobrinus. The sequence goes on along the minus strand of PVKZ01001771.1, from coordinate 89,403 downwards.
CAGAAGACAGAGTAATAAAGCTAAAGCAACAGGTGCAAAGAAGGCTCTCAGCCATAATGGGGAGGCTCCCAAGGGATGCCATTTTGTACAAGGCTTCCTCCCAGCCTCCACTTGACATTGGGACTAGAACTAAAGTTACCTTTCATGGTCTCCACACCCCTCACCCTCTGGTTTCCTTGATGATTAAGAGCCTGGCTCTGGGCCTGACAGTAAGCTGGAGCCTCCAACTCAAAGGAAGCTCAGCAAGAATGACCTTGGTAAACTCACTCTGCAGAGCACCATGGATGTCAGCGAGCATCTCTTGGAGATTTATGACCCTGAGCCTAGTCTCCTGTTACTTAGCGATTCCGCTGAGTTTTCCATTGAGTAATAAGAGCAGGATAACAACATAGCCACCCAAGGTTAGCAGCTTTCTGAAGTCCACCCAGTTCCACACAACTTCTTCCTAATGGTATACAGAGGAGATTTATTGGGATGTTTTTGTAGGCCAGGAAATTGCTACATGGTTTGTCATTGACAAAGGCGCAAACGTCACTGCCCCGTTTCTGTTGGACTTTCTCCACCTCATTAGCTCTTGCACTGGAAATGATGAAAATAGGCTAATTCCTGGTCAGTTATCAGGTGGGAGGGCAACCCAAACAATATTCTAATCTCATTGTTTTCACTTCAGGATTATTGATGGCAACTTTAGGGTACAGCTTCCACTTGGTTTCCTGTTCTTGTGGGATTCATTTGAATTGTTACTTGGTTCAGCATTCAACATTTCTCTTTTTACATTGATTCTAAGCTAGTGAGGAAAAACTACAATGTTAGAAGTAATTGTATTTCTACATCTTTGCAGATGTGTCAAAGCTAGTGATCAAAACTGTTTTTTTTCTACATAAAAGGGAAGTTGTAGATAGAGTGTCAATTCTAATTTCCATAACTCTGTGTATCTGTCATGTACTCTTCCTCATAGTCAAGGAATTTTCAAGCCAGACACATTTGTTCTAATACTCTGTATGTCTGTTCTGGCATAAAAGTAATCAAAAAGCATGAAATAATAACAATACCATTGCACAGTAAGCATCATATTGGTAATAATGAACCTAATGCCCATGACAGCATATTTGCCACATATCTTCCATGACACCACTTAAGGCCAGTGATATAGGGCAAAACAAGGAAATGATGTAGTCAAAGAATAACTTTTTTGAAATGGGAGATTAGGAGAATAGTGGGGCTGCTCCTAGTCGAAGAGTGAGAGGTTGGAACAGTGCACCATTTTTAGTGCTTTCTGGGTTTCTTAAAATATATTTTATCCATCTCTTTTAAATGCCATCTGAAAAATATTAACACTTTATTACAATTGCACTCAATATGGTCTTTTAGCACTATTGAAGCCAAGGGTGCACAGAGGAGAGAAAATGTTCCGAAATTTGTGAATGTGCTCTGGGTCATCAGAGGCAGGGATCTGGTCTACAGATTCTTATGTTCCAGAAGCTATTATGAGTCACTGTTTCTTTAAATCATATTTTCCATCTGCCAAAAAGAAAGAGGAAGAATAACAACTTAATATATTGCCTTGTTTTATGAATTAGAAAGAATATAGCCTTGGAAAGTCCTTTGAAATCTGTAAAGTATATAGATCCCCCTCATATCTCCTTATTCCAAAGGAAGTAAAAAAGAAAGTAAAACTAGTATGTTTTCTATAAAAAGGTGAAACAACTTCATTTCTAACAGCTATAAGTTAGTAATGAAACTAAATTATCAATATTTGGCCCCAAACTCCAGCCTCATCAGGAAAGCAACTCTGTCTAGCAAAGTCAGCCTTCCAGTGTCCTTCTTGCTTCCTCAGTTTCTGCACAGGCTCCAGCCTTCCTCCCTCACACACACATTCTCTGTGGTTGGGGGTTTTCTGCGAAGCTCCACTCCTTCTCTTTTCCCGAGTCACAGTTACAGGAACTATTGCAAGATTAACTCTCTCATATTATATTTCATCCAACAGAACAGTAACTCAAGGGTTTTGGCTTCTGGAACAAGAATAAAAGATCTAAATATATTAAATTCATTGGAAAGAATATTTTAAGACAACTTTGTGTTGGTGAAAAGTGTCAGATAGGCAGCCACAAAGTCTGAGTTTATGTTTATTCATGTAGCAGGTAAAGATTTTCAATACTATACAAATATCCTACCAACCTACAAGACTAAGATAATGTAAATTCCATGTAAAAGGTAATTTCTTACACATTCTCATAATCTTCTTGTAATCTTCACATAATAATGTGGTGTCTTCTAAGCACATTTATATGAACTATGTCATTTAACTATTCTTATGAATAACTAAAATAATAAAGATGATGATAGGTAAACACACCACTTAACTTGCTTTAACTAAGGGCGTTTATCTTTTTGTTTAATAGACTTTAGTTTGATCAGTTTTAGGTTTATAGAAAAGTCGAGTTGTTTGTCTTTTTTAGAGGAGTTTTTATCCTTAAAAGCTAGATGTATATTGCTGTTATGAAAGTAATGATGATGATTTCAGAGTGAGAAGAAACGTACAAGAGGGTGAGCATTGATCCTGGAGCCAGATCCTAACTCCCTTATCAGCATGGTGATCTTTGATAGCTGAATTCCTTAGCCCTTCTGAGCCTCAGTTTTCTCATCTTTAAAATGGGAATAACAACAAAAAAACATAATACAAAGGACTATAAGAATTAAACAGAATAACAAAGATAAGTACCTAGCACAGTGCAAAGCACAAGTAGGTGCTCAAGAAATGTTTGTTTCATTTCAATACATGCTTTACCTGAGGAGGATGAGATATGGCTATATCAAAGTACCCCACATAAACCTCATGTGTGATTCTGATGTTTCACATGAGTTCACTCTGCCTGAGGGCTTTTACATTAGACTGAAAAGGTAGAAAAGCAGAGAACTGGGGACATCTGGTTTTTCACCCAACCTTGTTAACTGAGCTTTTTGATCTGCTCTGAAGATATGGGATTATAGGCAAAAAACAAAATATATAAAAAAGATAACCTCTAGACCAGGGCAGGGCTACCCTGGTAGAGAGGAATAGTGAAGGAAACAGCAGAGCACTAGACAGAACTACGCTGAGTATAGCAAGTGCCCAAGAAGACCACCTAGAGGCCCAAAGGTAACCATTCCCAGCTAAAACTGATACAATCTGGCAAAATGCAAGATAGCCCTGTAAACTTCCAGGAATGCATAGGGGAGATTCACAGGGCACTACATGATTCAGGGGGTAAACAATTATGAGCAGTAGAATCCAGGTGTTAATGCTAGGTGATCTCATTTTTATAATAGGTTATGGAACCTGAAGACATTTAGGTTGTGTCCTCAGCTGTGTCATGTATGAATAATTACAAATAAGCCCATTCTAAAAGCTTTTCTCTGCCCTTGATAGAGGGAAAGGAACAGAAACTTTGGAGGCATGCATATGAGTGTGTGTTGAGGGAGGATGATGAGCTAAGTGCACAGGAAAAAAGAAAATGAAAAGAACAAAGATTTATTTTCTACCCAAGAGGACGTTTGCAAATATTTCTCCCACATCCCATCCAGAAAGATTTCAAGGCCAGGAAAATAAAAGCACCTGTCGGATATCAACTGATTAAAGCTCCAGGGATACCAACAAATGTCTTCATTTTCCTATTCAAGGACTCCTTTTATAATCAAACACAAGAGGAGAAAGTTTTAAGTAGGTGCCTGAGTCATAAGATATATGAAATGTTTGACATGTTGCTTAGTTCTACAAAGAGAAACTTCCAAATAATTTATAACGCAACTTTTTTTTCAGATTTCCACTTTGGAGAAGTCTTGAAATCCTATAAATAGAAATATAAGGACAATAATTTTTTAATGTTAAGTAAAGTCTTCCCCATACACTAATTAATACAATTATGTATCTATGACTTCAAACTTAAAAAGGCAGTGACTTCACTTCAAGGGTCAACTATTTTTGGATCTTCCAGTCTCCTTCCCTGTGAATAATACTTTGTTGAACCAACACAACTCTCTGAGAGTGATATGAGTCTTCCTGCTTAGACAAGCAGATCAGCAGTCAACTTCCTTCTACTTCTTTCCTGAGAAGGCAGGTCCTTTAAAGGTGGTATCACCAGTACCCTAGAATTTCTCACTAATTATCACATTTCATTAGATAAAAGAGTGTGTACAGTTCCTTAAAAGAAAGATTTGATAGTCTTTGGAACTGACTATTTTTTTAGTTCCCTTTTTATATCAAGCATTAAAGCCAACCCACTCAAAAATGTTTTAATCTATCTTCAAGGGACTTAATACAAGAGTTTATACCAAGTTCCACAAAAGAAATAAGAGATATCTCTTTGGAGGAAAAGAAAAGAAGTCGCCACACTTTTAAATATGAATTTTCATCTTACCTCATCTCTCATTTTGAAGCACTTTAACTCAAGGCTAGAAATGATTTAGCAAGATCAATTCATCAATGTGAACAGCTCCTTTGAACTCCTAAAGTGATTTTGTTGAAATTAAGCATAGAGTTGAATCTTAAAAACTTATTAAATAGTGTATGGCTTATATTATGCTTATTCACATTTATATATAAAGAAAAATCCCTTTGTAATTCTTCCATATAAAGTGGCAAGGTATTATCTGATTTTGATAAATTCACTAAGAGGGAAAAATTAAAGATAAAAAATATATAAACCAAGTAATTAAAATAATTGATAACACTCTAACTAAAGTCAAGTTTATATTTAAGTTTAGATTTCTTCTTACCTATACCTGTTAAAATGAGTCCTTCAAAAAAAAAAACAAAAAGGACATATTATACTTTGCTAAACTATATTAATTTTTTGAGTGGGTTTTAGAGAGAATTGAGAAAATTCCATTTGACTGAATCATAACTAGAGCTAAAAATTAGTCATGTTTTAAAAGTTAATGTAAAAGTGTTATAAAATATATTAAGTTTAATAAAAGTATTTTAAAAGCATTTAATATCAATCCTTGCAAAATCACTATTGCAAAATATGTGTTGAACTGAAATAATAATCAGTACAAGATGGTGGGATAGAAATTATTGTTCTTTCTTGATATTAAGCCAGATCCTGTCAAATGGTCAACTAATATTTTGCAAGCAAAAAGAAGTCTTGCCCAAGAATATGTCCATTCTCTTGGGTTCCTGAAAGGTAGTTGAGTAGTAACTATCTCTATCATGTGATGATCAGTAGCCATGGTAGCTGCCTCTCACTGTCCCCCATTGTTAGACCCACTATAAGGATAATGTGTCTTCATGTGTTTGGAATAATTATATACATGGGTAAAAGACTTTCGATTCTCACCAAGTAGTAATCACTGTCCCATCCCTCTATTGTTCCCTCAAGTACCTATCCTTCCAAGTCTAATCCTTCCACTCTGCCCTGAATCTCATGCTCTCCTTCATAACTTCTTAACAATCTCATATCATCTATTGCTCATTCTCTCTGAGATTTAAACTTCCTTCTCTTTGGTGGTACCTTCTTTTATCAATTTTTAAATCATACTTGAGTCTTTTCTATCTTATATAACACCTTCCTCCAACTGTTACCCTATCTTCTTCTCCCCTTTACAGCCAAACTTAGAAATGAAGTGCTCACTTTATCAATTTTTTTTACTTTCCTCTTCCATTGCTTCCATCACCACTCCATTGAAGACTGCTTTTGCCACAGTCATCTGTGGTCCCCACCTCACTGATCCAATAGACCCTTTTCTGTCCTTGTGTGCCCTCTTGGATTATTTGGGGCATTGTTACTCCCACCCATCTCAGGGCTCTTCCCAGGGCTTCCTGACACCACTATCTGCTGCATTTCCTGATGCCTTCTACCAACTCTGTCACAGATTCCCCTTCCCCTCCTAAATCCCTCAAGGCACCATCCTAGGACCATTGCACCTTGCATTCTGTACACTCCCCTGAATGGTCTCATTGATTCCCATGGCTGCTGTTATCACCCAACCATTGGTGACCCACACATGTGTCTCTCTGCAGACCCCCTGAGCTCTAGACTCATGGTTTCAATTCTCTTTGAATAACCCATTGAGATGACCCAAAACTCAGCATGTCCAAAGCTGAACTTGATATGGTGATATTTTTTAAATGAACATCAGATGTCATCCTTTTGCACAAAATTCTTCAAAGTTTACTCATCCTGCTCTAGGTAAAAGCCTAAGGCATTATAATAGCCTTCATGCCCCTACATAATCTGTCTCTATTCTTCTACTCCTCTGACCTTATTTCCTTCTACTCTGCCTTTATTCAGACCACTCCAGCCATACTGGCCCAACGTGCTCCCATGCCAGGGCCTTTATACTTGCTTTTCCTCTGTCTGTTCTTCCTCCGGGTAGAAGCACTTGCTCTCTCATATCCTTGAAGCTTTAATCAACTATCACCTCTTGGTAAGGCTTACCATAAAAATTTTATACACAATTGCAACTCACTTTATGACCTAGCATTCCTTCCTTTCCTGATTTCTTTGTCTTCATAACATTTATAAATACCTGACATACTATATACTTTGTTTATTGTCTATTTTTTTCCACTAGGTTTTAGGCTACATCATTGCTAGAATTTGGGTTTCTTTGGTGCATTATTGTATTCCCAAAGCCTAAAACAAGTCCTGGCACATAGGATGCAGTCAATAAGTAACTGCAGAATAAATAAATGAATGAATATCCAACCCCTCACTCCCCAAACCTGCTATTCATCATTTCAGTAAATGACACCCTTATCTACCCAATAGCCCAATACAGAAACCCAGGACTAGCTTGCACTCAGCTTATTCTTTCTCTTACCCCACATTAAACCATCACTCAGTTCTCCAGCTCTCCCTTGAAAATCATCTTCCTCCCCTACCTCCTATCACATAGTTATTTCCTATTTATCCTTCAGGTTTCAGCCTAAACATTAATTTTACAGACTATGTCTATTATGTTTTCTTTTTTTTATTTGATAGATTTGACATGTTACATTTTGTAAATTTAGGTCTACTAAGGGTGTTACTTTGATACACTGATATATTATAATATGATTGGCATTAGAGTACTGTTTATCACATTACATCATTATGGTACAATATCACTGTCTACTATTTTTCCTTTTAAATACCTGACTATGCTTAATACATGTCTGGCTAATACTAAGTGTTCTTCAAATATTTATTGAATGAATAAATGGCAATTCTCAGAAATGCCAGATTAGGCTCCCCTGCTCTCTGTTGTTATGACACACTATAAATTTCATATAACACTCATAAAACTTTAAAATAATTACTTTGTTTAATGTCCTTCTTCTTTACTATATTAGAAGCATCTGTTTTCTGAAAACAGAAATCTACATAAAGGTGAAAATGACTGAAGCAAGTTTCTAAAACCCAGAGAGGACTCTTCCATAGTCAGGCCAGTCCTCTCTGGGTGTTAGGAACTTGCTTCAGTCATTTTCACCTTTATGTAGATTTTTGTTTTTAGAATATGGAAGAGTCATGCTGGATCCAGAGAAAGAGACTTCGTTTCATTTTTAGATACCAAAGAGAGAGAGAGGGAGTATAATAAAATAAGCTCAGCAGATTTGGTCTCATACTTCTATATAAACCAATTATAGCACTGGTTATGTTTTAGTGTGGTTTGATTATTAAATCATTAAAATTTAGTCAACACATTACTATTCATTTTTTAACTTACCAATTTCAAAGACTTCTAATTTCAAGCTGTATAGTCTCTTAGATATCAGACTGTATTTTAATTACTCTAATAATACACTTGATTAATTACATACAATTTAATAACTAATTTAGAAGAATATCTACCAGTATTTGTGTACATAGATAGATAGATAGATAGATAGATAGATAGATAGAAATTCATATGTTTGTATACATACAAATATTTTATAGATGAGAAAACTGACACAGCAGGTTTTTTTTATTTACCTCAATATCAGATAATTCATAAGTGGTGGAGACAAGATTTGAATTGATATCTGTATAACTTAAAAATCCATGCAGTTTGCCAGTTAGGAGAGGGGTTGGAGGGTAGGTGAAAATGGTAAAGAGATTAAGAAGTACAAATTGGCAGTAATAGAATATTCATGCGGATATACAGTACAGCATAGGAAATATAGTAATAATATTGTAAGGGCTAGTCAAGATGGTAGAGTAGGTAAATGCTATGCTTGCCTTCTCTCACAACCACATCAAAATTATAGCTAGACTACAGAAATACCATCATTGTGAGTCACATGAAGTCTACAAGTGAACAGAAGTTCTACAACTGGGGACATAAAGAAGAGGTCACCTTGAGAGTGGTAGAAGGGGTCAAGATGCATAATAGGTGGATCACACACCCATATGTAGCAGTTAAAAATCAGGAGTGATGTCTCTCTGTGAAGGTCCTCCCTCCTCCTGGGAGGAACCCCACACCAGGCTCCCCAGCCCAGGGTTCCAGTGCTGGGAAGAGAATTCCCCACAACTTCTGGCTGTGAAAATCAGTGGAGATTAGGGTTGAGTGAAATGGAGGGTAGCTAGAGTCACAGACATTTCTTTTTAGTGCCCTGCAGGCAGACTTACTTGGTGATAGACTCACTCACTCTGAGCTCCAGTGCTGGGGCAACAGCTTGAAAGGCACCAGAAATATATGGGGAGGAACTGAGTTGTCTGGCTTCAGGACAAGGGCTGGAGGGGCAGCTTTCTCCCAGACAGAAGCATTAGCAGAATACACTGTTCTTTTGGTGAGCCCTCCCCACTTCTGGTGTACACTCAGGCAGGCAACCACTGTGTCTGAGTCTCCATCAACCTGGCTAACACTGGTCACCCAGCCCCAGTGATTCTCTGAGACCCCACCCCTCCCAACTCGCAGGCACACCCAAGCCATTTCAGTGGCTTTTCCATACAAGTGGTATATCTTGGCTCATGTCACAGACTTTCATAAAATCTCTCAAAGGTTCACAAAACCCAAACAAGCAACATCTGTACTTGACATGCCCTGTACTTCTAGCTCCAAGCCTGGCACTAGCAGCAGCCAGCCTCAGATTGCAACTTTGCCTCTCGAGTCACTTCAAGTCCAGAGCGGGTGGTGGTTATCTGGGGATTGCTTGGTGACTCTTGCCAGATAGCCCTGGGCAGGGCAGAGGCTGCAGCTAAACTAGGCCTGTAGTAAGGACCCTCCCCAGAAGCCCCAGGGCCAGCAAGCACACCCAGTAGCCAGCTTTGAACCAAAATTACATCCAAGGATGACACACCCAAAAGCCAGACTGGACAGGCACCAGATCCCTGCTAAAATGAATTCTGCTCCATAAAGTCAGCTCCTTACTGGCCAGTCCTCAAAACCAATCAACATGAAGGTCAATTCCTCTCATTGAAATGCAAACAGCAACCAAGCCTCAATCACAAGAGGATACACACAGCCAATACAAGGGACACAGCTGGAGCACCTAGCTTGGGTGAGCAGGAAGACTGTGCTACTGGGCTCCAAAAGACACCTACTATATAAGGTCACTTTATTAAGACCAGGAGACATTGTAGCCCTACCTAATACATAGAAATAAACACAGGGAGGCAGCCAAAATGAGAAGACTAAGAAACATGTTGCAAATGAAAGAACAAAACAAAGCTCTAGAAAAAGAATTAAACAAAATGGAGAAAAGCAATCTAGCAGATGCAGAGTCCAAAACACTGGTTATAAGTATGCTCAATGAACTTAAGGGAAGCGTAGATGAAATCAGTTAGAATTGTATCAAAGAGATCAAAAACATAAAAATGGAGATAAAAAACATAGAAAAATAATCAGAAATGAATATAATAACTGAAATGAAGAATACATTAGAATAAATTATATAAAGCAGAGGATCAAATAAATGATTTTGAGGATAAGATATGAGAAAACACCCAATCAAAACAGCAACAAGAAAAAAAGAACCACTAAAATGAGATAGTTTAAGGAGTCTCTGGGATAACATCAAACACAACAACATTCACATCATAAGAGTACCAGAAGGAGAAGAGAGCAAGGAATTAAAAACCTATTTGAAGAAATAATGATGGAAAACTTTCTTAACATGGTGAAGGAAATAGGCATACAAGCTCAGGAAGCTCAGAAAATTCCAAACAAGATGAACCCAAATATGCTCACACCAAGACATGCCATAATTAAAATGTCAAAAGTTAAAAACAAAGAGAGAATCTTAAAAGTAGCAAGAGAAAAGCAGTTAGTTGCCTACAAGGGAGCTCCCATAAGACTGTCAGCAGAATCCTCAACAGAAACTTTTCAGACCAGAAGGGATTGGCACCAAACATTCAAAGTGATGAAAAGCAAGGACCTACAACCAAGATGATTCTATCCATTAAAGCTATCATTTATCATTGAAGATAAAGAGCTTTAATTTATCATTGAAGATAAAGAGCGTTTTTAGATAAGAAAAATCTAAAGGAGTTCATCATTACCAAACTGGAGTTGAAAAAAATGTTAAAAAAGACTTCTTTAAAAAGAAGAAAAAAGATTATAAATGTGAAGTTAAAAAATGGCAATAATTACATTTCTATCAACAATTACTTTCAAAGTAAATGGATAAAATGCTCCAATTAAAAGACACAGGGTGACTGAATGGATAAGAAAACAAGACCCTTACATAAGCTGCTTACAAGAGACTCACTTCAGATTGAAAGACACACAGAGACTGAAAGCAAAGGGATAAAAGAAGATATTTCATAAAAATGGAAATAAACAAAGCTGTGGTAGCAATACAAATACCAGACAACATAGACTTAAAACAAAAGCTATAACAAGAGACAAAGAAAGGCTCAGTAATCTCACTTCTGGGTGTTTATCCAAAGAAACTCAAACTACTACATCAAAGGGACATGTGCATCCATATGTTAATTGCAGCATTATTTACAATAGTCAAGATATGAAGGCAACCTGGTGTCCATCAAGGAATGAATGGATAAAGAAGAAGTGGTACACATATATGATGAAATATTACTCGGCCATGAAAACAAATGAAATCTTGCCACCTGCAATAATACAAAGGACCTAGAGGATTTTGTGCTGAGTGAAGTACATCGGACAGAAAAGGCAAATGCTGTATGATTTCATTTACATGTGGAATCTAAAAATCAATAAATAAACAAGCAAAACAGAAACAAACTCATAGAGGGATTAAGAGGTACAAATTTGTAGTTACAAAATAGTCATGGGGATATAAAGAATAGTATAGAGAATATAGTCAATAATATTGTAATAACTATGTATGGTGTCAAATGGGCTCTAGATTTATCAGGTGATCACTTTGTATGTTATATAAATGTCTAATCACCATGTTGTACATCTTAAAGTAATATAATATTGTAAGCCAAAGATAATTTAAAATTTGAAATATTATTTTAAAAAAGAAAGTTAACCATTTCTAATATATGTTGCAAAATTATTTTCTGTTTGATATAATTTAATTTTGTAGGGATTTTTTTTGCTATAGGAACATTGAACATTTTAATTAGCTATAGTCATCATTGTTTTCATTCATTGACTTCTAATTATTGCATCCTTCCTTACTCTAAATTCATAAATAAATTCACCTGTCTTTTCTTTAAAAAAATAATATTGTAATAATTATGTATGGTTCCATGTGGGTACCACACTAATCACGGAGATCACTTCATAAAGTATATAAATGTCTAAGCCACTATCCTATACACCTGAAACTAGTATAATATTAAATGACAACTGTAATTATAATTTTTTTAAAGATTAAAAAAAATTATCAGATCTAAAGAACATGAGTATCAGGACTGAAGAGTCACCAGGTATTCAAGCATAACCAATTATAAAAAAAAAAAGAAAAATCTATCTACAGTTTATTTGGAAATCTCAAATTGTCAAGGATAAAAAGAATGCCCTTTGGTTTTCTAAAGCAGAAGATGGCAAACTACCAAATCTGTACCAAATCTGGCTCACCATTTGTTTTTGTAAATGAAGTTTTATTAAAACATAAAAAAAAATGTATGCAGTTTTACTATTCCACAGTGGTTCTATAATCTGACATAAATTCAGAATAAGATAATTTATGTGAATAATTATAATAAAAATAAACATAAATTAAGATTATTTTAGCCCAATGCTAAGTAGTTAAGGTAGTGCATGGATTTATTGGACATTAATTTGCTCACAGGTGATGACAGAAATGTCTATCATGAGGATCAATCAAATATTCTTGGACCTTTTTCCTAGATATATAGAGTCATTATTTTCAGCTTAAATGTATATCCCATTCTTAAGAACAATGAGAGTCGCTCAAACCCAGCCAGTTTATCAATTTATCTCTACAACTTAAAAATAAGCTTAAGAATAACACTACACTGACTTCTCTTTGTTGTGCCCCATAACACCATTTGGTTCCTGTTAAATGAATGAATGATTTAGGATAAAGAGAAAACAGAAATAAGCTCTTCTACCCACTTCCATTTTCAGCACAGGTTAATATCAATAACAAATCATAACCTTAAATATTCCCAAATTTCAGAAATAGTATCATCAAAGTATGTACATATGCATTGAGAATCTTGAATCTGCATTTTGTTATAATTTTGGTGAATATTAATTATAAATTAATCAGTTCGATTCCACCCCCAAGTTGATTGCAGTAAAAAACTATGAAGCATATGTAATCACATAAAACTGAGATCACCAATAGCTAGAATTTATTCCAACAAATGGGGAATAAATTTCTAGGATTCAAAGTCCTACTTTACTGTGGTGATATCACAGTACTTCAACCATATGTGTGAGAAAAACTTTGATGCCTAATCTATTTGATTTTCTAAGACAAAAGGCAATAAATTATTATTTATGGGAATTAAAAAATAGCTATTCTTACCTTTAAAATTAAATTACATTATTATTATATAGCTTCAAAGGCACATACATATTGCCACAAGTGTTTATTATGGTCATTGTTTCATTAGAGAGTAACCCAGTCAACATTTGATTCTTACCTATTTAACTGCCAGTTCTATTTAATTGCCTCATTAGGTATTTTTACTCTATTAGAAATATTTAAATTATTTTTGGCTTTGGAGTAGGAGCAAAATTAGAAGTATAATTTATTGTTTTGATAGACACAACAAGGAGTTATGATGTTCTAACAGACTCAAATTAAGACAGCAGCCACCAGCTAAAGAAATAAATCTCTAGGATATAAACTGAAGAACATGAATAATTATCTCCGTACCTACTATTCCCTCAGCCACTTGCTCTTCCCCTTCACTGGTCATTCCTCTTTATCTATCCAGAATTAGGGTAAACAGCGTTTCCTCCAAAATTAAGTCCCTTTGTTATGTGTTCCCTCTAGTTTCTTTGTCATTACACTCATCACTCTTTGTTGTAATTATATTTTTAACATTCGATTTTGCTTATAGTTTTTCAGATCTCTGAGGACAAGGCTCATGCCTGTGTTGTTTACCAAAACACACAACAGAGTGCCTCACCTGTGGAACGGGTGGAGGGTGCAGTACATGTTTGTTAAATGGAAATGAGATTAAGATTAATCTGATCACTACCAATGGTTTGTAGTTTGGACCTTAGTAAAACCCACTAGATTTACTTCCTATTGCTTGTAAGAAATTTATGTCTATGGGCAAAGAATCATATACAAAGATTAAGAACAGTATTATAAATGATGAAAATAAGAAAATGGATACATTATTACAGGTATAGTTATACTAGAGGATATTTCAAAGTCTAGATAAGGTTATATTTCTGAAGTGTTTTTAAATGACGTGAAGAAATTCTCATTATATTATGTTAAATAATAATAAAACTGATATTTATAATGGTATGAGCCAGTCATTCTTCTTACAGCTTTATATATTAACTAATTTAATCCTCACAAAAACTCTAAAATTCCCCAAGTGAGTCATATCTGCATAAAAGCTTGAGAAACACTGACCATTACTCTCATTTTATAAAGGAGAAAAATTAAGGCCAAAAAATATAAATATACTTTCCCAGGATTGCACAGCTGAGAGGGAGAGGGGGGATGAGAATTAGAAGAGTTGGACTCAAACCCAAAATTCTGAAAACTTAGACCAGTGTTTTTTTATTATATTGTGTTGTAAAGTTTTGAATTCGATGGATCTTTCTTTTTCTCCCCTTTCTCTCACCTCCAAATGTTTTCATTCCATAGAGTACCTAAAGCTTGGTAACGCACAAATGCCATGTCATTCCCTAAGAAAATTTAGAGTTGGCAGAAGGAGGCTTAAAAATTAAGTGTCTGAAAGCCAGTAACTGGCCCCAGAGATCTCCAAGGACTGCTGTCCAGTCCAAGATTCCATGACATCTGCACCACAGGCTTGAATAGAAATCAGAATGTTGGTATCCAATGCAGTGAGAATTTATTTCGTAGTTATCAAAGCAAACCAAAGGTTATCAGTGGGTTGGACATTTAAAGATTAAGTACAGCTGATCACACTCAACTCTTATGCAGGTAGCTTAACTTCAGTGGGTCTGGTCTCTCTCTGAAGGGAAAATGGAGGTGTTTATGATCCTGTATCATAATGGGTTCCAGGTGACTCAGGCTAGGCGGCTGAGTCAGGCCCTCTCTTCTTTGATTTACATGGCAGGATCCAGGCCATCCCTAAATTGAAAAGATATAGTAATGAGCATATGCAGAAAAATAAAAGAAAAAAAAAAGAGCTGAGGGAAAACCTGGAGTGCTTTTCCAAGTCCAAAGTGAGCTATGGCTGCCCTCTGCCTCAGACGGTATGATCATAAATTACTAGCTAATGTTTAGCACTGGGACTCTGGTTCATGATATATTACAGAAGACAAGATGCCTCCAAGCAGAAAACACTGTAATTGGGGAGCAATAACATCTGTGTCAGTCATGGGACTGTTAAAGTGAGCTGAGAAGTTACAGGCTGGGCTGCACATGCAAAGTAATAATATGCACATTTTTTTTAGCTGAAAAGATATGTCATCAAGATATGAGCTCTTTAAATTCTTTGGTGTTGTGATAGCTTGAAGAGTATCAGTAGGATCACCAGATTTCTGTTTTAACATTAGCACTACATTAGCCAACACATCAAGGGAATTTCAGTTTATAAAGCAACTAGTCTGAGGAAACTGGTTTTCTGAGGGCTTGGTTTTCTGGGGCATGGATTCTAGTTTGTTGTCATGCTTTGCTCTATTGATCACCTAATCTCTCTGATTCTCTAATGTGGTCAAAGAATTCATGCATAATGGAACAGGACCTCAAACCCACAACTTCTGGGTATAAATCTTCTCATCTTGCCAGGCACCTCTGTTTGTTCTGAAGTTGACATTTAAGTAATTATAATACAATAAACAGATGCTTAGTTATTCGGGACTCAAATGTGTACAAGAGACTTTTACTCTTGGATTGATCAAAATAAGAAACTTCTTTCTTGCAACTGCCATCTGGTAGCATAGCTAAAAAGCCAAACTATTCAGAAATGTTCAGGAAGAGACTGCCAGCCAGTTAGGGGTTGTCTAGAGAGATCTAAATTGAGTTAAAATTTTTGCCTACTCAGCCATCCTCTGAGGTCCCTTTTAACTCTGATAATTGATAATTCTTCACTGGTTAGACCTGGGCCCAAAGTCCACCTGTGACTTCTAACACCCTCTTCCTTCATAAGGTGATCAGGACTGTCCCAGGTTTTCGCTGAAAATCCCATGTCCCAGGACAGAGTCTCAGGTAAATGAGAATTTCCCTACTTCTAACCACTATTCTGGTTTGGACCAGTACCATGTCTTAATTGCATCTTCCCATCCTAAGGAAAGGCTCAATGCACAGTGTAAAAAGTTCTAGTCACTATTCTACAGATCTTAAGAAAACCCCTGGATATCAGGACAAGTATCTGGGTTTGTTTCTCTGCCTAGTCCTCTTAGAGTAGGGGTCCCTAACCCCTGGGCCGCAGACTGGTACTGGTCTATGGCTTATTAGGAACCAGGCTGCACAGCAAGAGGTGAGTGGCGGGTGAGCCAGTGAAGCTTCATCTCTATTTGCTGCTGCTCCCCAGCACTAGTATCACTGCCTCAGCTCCACGTCAGATAATCAGGCTTTAGAATCTCATAGGAGCACCAATCCCTGGTGCCAAGGAGGTCAGGGACCACCGTTTAGAGCGATGCTTCAAATATAGTAACTGCTTTGTTTCAACACCAGACACTTTTGGGTCTCCCAACCCTGCCCTCCTCCTTTTTCTAGGCCAGATATACATGTTTTTGTTATTGGGCCACCACTTATGAAGGAAGGGTGCTACTGTGTTACCCTTAGGCCACTGCTGCTGCCTAGTCCTAGCCAGTGTATGGTATTATCCAGCATTAAAACTACCACGTGGATTATTCACCACAAAAATATTACATCACCTCTGTATCTCTTGCCAAAATTCTTTATAAAGCTTGTTGTTTGTAGACATGAGCTCTCCAATGACTCAGATACACCATCTTTATGAGTTTCTTTTTGTGTTTGCTGACTAGTGTTTCCTTTGACTATATTGAATACCTCCTCCTGTGGTACATAAAAATTCTTTTACTTTTTAACAATAACTTAATTCTTATTAAGAAAACTATTTTAGCCTGAATTGACTTATCCCAAGAGCCAAGAAAATATAAAGTATGGTAGATTAGAAAGTTAAATTTTTGTTTTTCCTTGGATTAAATCCTATTGATTTATTTAAAACTATTGTAAGGTCATTGTTTATTTGGGTGTCATGTTTATATCTCAAAAAATGCTGTGATGGTGAATCTATAAGGAATAGATCAATATTTAACATAGAGCCCAAAATCATATATCCAAAATACATTCTTTTCTCTCTCCAAAGTTAAAGCATTCTCAAAAATCCTTCAGGATTTTTAATTACTATTAATTTGTCTTACGAAAAGAATCTGAAGCAGTTCTCTGGAAAGGTAGACAATGTACTCAGGCTCTTGCTTTGGAACATCTAACACTGCTAGCTGGGTGGAAAGTAGAGAAGTTGTAGGGAAAATTCTAAAGTGTCCCCAGTTAAGAAAGCTAAAAATACTGTGAGGTCCTTACAAATATCTACCTGATAAAAGCATTGGAATAAATTTTCCACCAGCGGTAGAAACTTCTGGTTGTCTATCTAATATGCATCCTCTCCTTCTTCTAATAACAGAATTTCAGTTTTCTTCCAGGCATCCATTCATCCTCCCTTGCAGCTAACTGTGACCAGTGAGATAGACGTAAGTGGAAGTTTGTATAAGGAGCTTACTCAATTGGGAGGAATGACCTTGGGACCTCCTGCTCTCCCTTCTTCCTCCTTCTTTCTGCTGAGAATGTGTCAAGTTGCCAGATTTAGCAAACAAAAATGCAAGATGTCTATTTAAATTTGAATTTCAGACAAACAACAAATAATTTTTTAGTATAGGCATACCTTAGATATATTGTGAGTTTGATTCCAGACCACCACAATAAAACAAGTATTGTAATAAAGCAAGTTATAATATTTTTGCTGGTGGAGGGTCTTGCCTTTAATTTGTAAAAGGTGCAACATCTGTGAAGCACAATAAAGCAAAGTTCAATTAAATGAAGTATGCCTGCATAAGTATGTCCTGTGCAGTTTGGGATGTACAGTAAAAAAAAAAATATTTGCTTATTCGAAATTAAAACTTAACTGGGCACCCTATATTTTATATATTTTATCATGTTCCAAAGAATATGGACATGAAGACTCAAGCAGCCATCATGGACCATAAGGAGAACTTACAGTCACACACTAAGAATGATAGAAATAAGATATGAAGAGTCCAGTCACAGAAGACCAGGAAGTACCATAATAGCCATGGGCCCTTTCCCAGAACTTTTTCTACATGATGTAAATAAAGTTTTGTCTTATTTGAGCACCATCATTCAGTCCAAACTGGTAAACTACCATGTTCACATTTCTTTTCCTCTTTATCCTCTTTCATGCTTCTTTTTCTCTCCCCAGTGACCATCCCATTCATTTTAGGTTGATTTTACTTTTTTACAAGGATGAATGGGGGAGAGTAAATTCCACACAATACCTTGTGCCCTTCTTACATCCTCAGAAACAGCTTAATCTAAGGTGGACAATGTAGAAATATGACCTGAGGTCTTCCACAAGAGTCTCTCAAAAGACCACCAAGCAATAAAAAGATTTCCTTCAAAGGGCCACTATGAACATATCTTTATCTGGAAAGGTATGTTATGGGGCAACTATAAAATTGGGTGGAGATAAGAAACACCAATGAAATTCTAAAGAGAAGGGTATACATTAGAAAATTTCCAATTCTGTTTTATTTCTGATTCTATGGCATATTATGAGGCATTAATAATTATAATTATAGCTAATATTTATTGAACACCTAAACATGTATCAGAACTATACTAAGCATTTTATATATTTCTATATACATATACATTATTTAATCCTCATGCTGACCCTATGATATTATTAGTAACTTTATTTTCCATGTAAGGAAACCAAGAAAAAAAAAGTAATCTCTTTCAATTCAAAAAGCATGCAAGATAAATAGCAAGAGTTTGAGACCAGGTCTTTCTGGCTCTAAATCCCAGATTCTGTGCTCTTAATCACAATACTATACTGTTTTCAATTTATCTGATGATTTGACAAAGGCATTTCAGACTCAGTTCAGTTCTTTCATTTACAAACACAAACACACACATACACACATACACACACACACACACAGTGTGTGTGTGTGTGTGTGTGTGTGTGTGTGTGTGTGTCCTGAGCTGGGAAAAAAATATGACTTCACAGCCAAAACGATTGAGCACATGTTAAAGAAATTGGAGTCCCACCTCCCAACATCCTGCACTTAAGCTCTACAGATGAAAGAATGCTTTGCCTGGATTCAGTTGCCTTCTAAAAATCACTAAAAGCTCAATGCAAACCCCAGATTTTTATCAAGTTGGCTGTTACTCTGAGCATCAGTTATTGAATGGAGAAATTGATGTCCAGAAATCAGGGTATTCTAGACAAATATTAGAACTGGGGGCAGGGATGGGGTATAAGGGAGAAGGTACACCCGGTAAGAATTAAAGTTTAACCTAAAGTGACCTGCACATCACTTGTTTAACCATCTGAACCACCTTGCTCTTATCACAAGAACATTTCCATCTTCAGGTCTCTTCAGGCAAACCCACCATACAGAATCACTTTGCTGCAACTTAGCTTTTTTAAAATTTAATTTATTGGAGGTTACATTGATTAATAAAATTATATAAGTTTCAAGTGTATGTCCACAAAATTGGGATTTAGCATCCTCAGATCCACAGACACAAGCCATGATGGTATAATATGATGAAGATCTCCCTCTGAATATTGCTGAATCACAGGAAAGGCACAAACCAAGCAGGAAAAATGTGCCTTTCCATGGAAATA